>JAQIXV010000488.1:0-32776 GCA_034700625.1 Tectocepheus velatus | reverse complement strand
GTTCTTCAGAGTAGAGGACATAAGATTGTGTTTGTCGTCGGAAAAGGATATGAAGGAAAGTTAACTCATTATGGCTTTATTGAAGAGATAATAAAAGTTGAAGGTGAGGGCAAACCGGGTGAAGCCGGTGCTTCTCATCTGCTTGAAGATGGTATGCTCTCTGAGGCAACATCTCTGGAGAAGATGAAAAAACTTCAAAATAACCACTTCTTCTCAACTATGATCGACAAAGTACTGGCAGCTGAACCCCAAATGAAGGAAATTGTGGCGAAACACAAACCAGACGTCATAGTCATCGACCACTTCATTGGTTCACCGACTTTGGTCTACTCGGGGAAGCCCTGGGTCTTCCTTTTCAGTGGAAATCCTCTGATTGTTCTGGAAGACGAAAGGACACCACCAGCGGCTTCAGGTCAGTACTTCTTACACATTAAATGGATTAAATGTAATCGAAATCGTTTTAATATGAAGGCTTTCCCTCCAATGGAGACAAGACTTCCAAAGAGTGGAAGGAGTTCAGAGAATTGAGTGATAATATGTTTACCGAATACAGCATTAAATACAATAATTGGCTCAAAGAGAATGGATATCCGACCACTAATAACAAAAAATGTATTCCCGAATCGCCTTATCTCAATGTTTATGGATATCCCGAAGAACTGGATTATACTGATATCAGACCCCTTCCGGACAAGTGGTTCAGAATCGATGCCTTCATGAGAAAAGGTGAACAAGAATTTGATTTTCCCGATAAACTGAAAGGAAGAGACGAAAAGACACAGAAATTGATTTATTTATCTTTGGGTTCAATGGGTTCCATAAATATACAGCTAATGAAGAGATTGGTTGACATCCTATCGAAGTCTCCCCACAAATACATTGTATCGAAAGGACTAATGGGAGATAAATATGAATTACCGGACAATATGTGGGGACAGAACTCTGTCCCTCAAACACGAGTACTACCATTAGTAGATCTGGTGATAACTCACGGCGGGAACAATACAGTGACGGAAACATTCAGTTTCGGAAAACCACAGATAGTTATGCCGTTATTCGGGGATCAGTTCGATAACGCACAGAGAATACATGAAAAGGGATACGGTGTCAGATTAGAGCCTCATTCCTGCACAGAACAAGAGTTGCTTGGTGCTATCGATAAGTTATTGAATGACAACGATATGAAAAAGAGATTAACTGCGGCTTCAAAACGAATGCTTAGCTCTGACTCTCTGATCAGAGCCTCAGAAATCATTGAAAACTTGAAATAAATTCAATAAATTTGTTTCAATTTTTTCGTACAATTAATAGAAAAATTAATAATTCAATTCACATAGATAACATTCAAGGTGATTCAATTTTCGCATAAGTCTTGACATTTTTTGAGATAAACTTAAATAAAAGTACAAAACTTTGTGTCAATTAATTTTGATTCATTGATAAGAGGACTACATATGAATTTATAATCTTGGTCATTGTCAACATTCTTGATTAATTGATCATAAAGTTGTTTGTGAAGCGGTTTCCCAATTGGTTTAATAGAAGCCATACATCAGATGCCGACACTCTCTGAGCACTTCTCACACGTCATGTGCTCTCAAAGTCATGTTTTGAGGACTTATTTTCAGTTTTAAAGTGAAGCCAAAAGTGATGTAAACAACAAATCACTTCACATTTCAATCGTTTTTTAATTAAGTTTTAGATTTTGTTTTCAAATTCATTACAATTTTAGTCATTTTTTTTAATTTTAAAAATTCTTTAACTTTTGATCTGAAGTTTCAAAGGATGTCAGCCCTCGAGACCATTGCATTGGTGGCCACCGTCATCACAATCCTATCGTTTCTTAGCGGACTGTAAGACAAAAATTGATTGGCCATTGGCCTTGATCATTTTTCTTAGTTAACCCAAATAACAATTATTTTCAAATTGACCTTTCTCACACCCATTTGCATGTTTCTCTCTGTAATTTCTGTAATTCATAATTCAAATCTAATGTCAAATTTACCAAGATTAATCGAATAATTGATTGATCTATCAATAGATCAATTTGCCTGAATATCTACCGAAAGGGAACGACTCACGACTTTTCTGCCTTTCCATTCATCGCAGGAGTTTTGTGGTTAGTTTTGATGTCTTTTATTGATTAGTTATTATCTAAAAAGTGGTTAATTTTATTATTGATGTGTCGATAGCACTACCCTTTGGTTAAGATATGGTTATCTCCTTTCGGATCAGACAATGATTTTTGTCAATTCAATCGGTCTTTCATTGCAATCGTTTTATCTGATTTGGTTCTACGCCTTTACCATCAATAGAGTAATTGATCCAAAAATTCAAAGACTTTTCTCTTTTTTTCAATGAAAAAAAATCAGATATTAATTGAGATTTATATCTGAATCCAATCAGAAGTCACTAAACAGACAAATATTTTTGTTGTTATTACTACTAATTGGGGCCTATTTTATGGTCGAGTCCCGTCCAAAACCGGCGCAATTGGCCGGACTGTTGGCCTGCGTTTCGTCGTTATTATTCTGTGCGGCGCCGCTGGCGATGGTTCGCGATGTCATCAAAACTCAGAGCTCAGAGAAGTTGCCGTTTCCTCTCATTATATCATCATTTATGGTGACCATAATGTGGTTCCTCTACGGACTGGCCATCGATGACCCGTACGTGTCTGTGACCAACGGAATCGGAGCTCTCATTAATATCATACAATTGCCTCTATTCGTCATTTATCCGAATAAATCAAAACTACATAAACAGGTCTGAAGTAAACCCTATTTTTTGACTCATTTTTCTTTGTTTTTGTTTTACAGTAAAAACATTTATAAAATGTTTAATCAATTTTTTACTCAAATATTATGAGATTTTTTTACCAAAATTTAGTTAAATTTCATTATTTTTTTAGAGATTTTTAGTTAAAATGTTTTTTGAATATAATGTTAAAACTTTTTAATACTCTTTTACAATATTTTTTTTTTGTTAACAAATGTTTTCAACATTTTATAAATGTTTTTCTAGTTATCAATAAAATTATGTCAAATGTTTTGCTCAATATTTTGTTCCCTTTCCCCAAAAAATACAGATAAACGGATCCCAAGAATCCCTTTCAGATATCGGCAGTGATTTGAAACCATTTCTGAAACCAATTGAAAAACTGTGATCTCATATACAAAAGTGTATTAAAAATGTTATTATTTTTAGTTGTTTTTGACTTAAAGCCAAAGAATTAATATTTGATTTTTACTTTTTATACTTTAAAGAGCTTTAAATTCATATTAAAAGATGTTTTTCTAATAAAAATTGATTTAATCTTTGATTTTATTTAAATGAGTATAAGATAGGTATTTGAACATAATGAAATAATTGAGCAAGGTTAAAATTGATCATTGAACTTATGGTTATAATTGTGCTTCAAATAGGCAGTATTCGTGAAAGTTATCTTGTTCATATTGATTGCTCGGCTGTTTTCAATTTGACAATTTAGGACAGGAGTCACTCCTCTCCAAACAATAACTGATTGAAAATATTTTCACAACTTTTCATATTCAGAGCGAAAGCAAATATGAATGAAATTATTATGAAAACGATTGCCAGAGAGAAGAGCAGTCTTTCCACTTTACTATTGGTTCGCTTTTCATTTTCATTGTATTCTTCGACATCTGATTTGATTTTCGGCGAATCCTTTTCTGATTCGGTATTAGTTTTGGTCAAAATTGATTTGTTTATGATATAAATCATCCAAAATATTATCGAAAAGATATGTGTTATACGAATGGCAAACAAATGAGTCGTGAATGTGAACCTCCCATCGATGCCATACCATTGAAAATATCCGATCAATAGATACTCAAAACCAAAATACATGAGACATCTGCAGAGCTCCAGATATGGTCCGATTTGCCTTTAATTGGAATATTTTTATAGTAATCCGATTTCCTATTAATCGAAAAAAATGTTTGGGACATACCTTCCATCAAAAATTGTTCCGACAGAAGTCAGAAACAGAATTATGTAAATAATTCCAACAAATCCTTTGAATGAAGTGTAGATCTGTTGAAATAATTGTGAAATCGGTTAATATTTTAGTATTATTTGAATGAATGCATACAATGGTTGAGTCGTCGGCCAATTCCATAAAAGCCAATAATATGATAGAGATATGGATCAGGACATAGAACTTCTTCCAGTAGGCGACTCGAGGATCGTAACCATACTTAGATTCGTTTGGATAATCTTCCGGTACATCTTCGATACAGCCGAGTCTTGGTTTGCCAGGAGCCCATCCAGGTCCTTTAAAAATAACTGACAACTTGTTTGCGATGCCATCTATTTCTTTGACTCTTTTGAACAAATGTTTGTAATAACCGAAATGTAAAGTAATTGAGTCATAAGTTTCGGGTGGATATGATACCAGTCCTATCTTAATGTTTGGTCTATACTTTTGATAAGTACCGAATATTCTGTCCCAAACCATTAGGAAAGTGCCATAATTCTTGTCAATACAGAACCGTTGCTTTCCGTGATGTACTCTGTGATGATGGGGTGTATTAATCAAGTATTCAATGAAACCCAAGTCTCCGACCACTTCGTTGTGTAACCAAATCTGATAGAGAAGACCCAATTGGATGTGGAATACCGCCAATTGGGGCGGAAAGAAGAACGCCATAGGAATGGCAAATATCTGTCAGTAAATATGTATATCATTTGAATTTCTCAATACAATTTCAATTGTTTTTGGACAGACATCATATAGAATGAGGTTAAATATTGTAGCCCTGAGTGTCGCAGAAAAGTTCAGGTCCTCTGACATGTGGTGGAAGTGATGTGCGGCCCATAAGAAGTTTATTTCATGCATTGCTCTGTGGGTCCAATAGAGAGACAGCTCTCCGGAGAGTAAACCGAAAATCCAGGTCCAGATCGAGTCCATCGATAGATCAATGACTCGATAGTTGGCGTGAATCCAATGGATTGCAAAAACAATGATCGATATAATGAATGACCTTGATCAAAATTATAAATGTTTCTTGAGTAAAACCTGTATGGAAAAAATAAACCTGGACAATACGAAAATAAGAGACGCTCCAAAATTGATAGCTATGTCTTGAAAACGACTCAAATCTTTTTTTCCGAAGAAACGAATCAATTGTTCGACAATAAGCAAGAATATGACCACTGGAATGAACTTGATTTCAAAATTATCAATTATTTATCATGGTCAGTCTGGAGTTTTCAATAGATCTTACAGTAAACTCATATTTTGTTACTTCTTCTTCCTCTTGAAGCACATCATGTGTCTGATCCATACGAACCAAAGCCACCAAATGGTTCAATAAAGAGGAGGACATATCTTCGACACATTGTCTAAGTGGCGATGTATTGTATAAAATGTAAGACTCATTCATTTTGACCAATGATTCAAATGTGTTAATCAATATTTCATTAAATCAATTCATTTGAATCCAATAAAGTTAAACATCGAATGAAAACTTTTCAAAACATTTCGAAAATATTTATATAAATTAAAACTATTTTATGTTTTATCTAAAATTGTCTAAAAAATCAAATTTAGATCTAATTTTATCTGAAGGTCACTTTAAACTAACCAATAAAATATTTAGATTCCATCTATAACTTAACATGTTTAATTGTAACAAGGTGTTGCACAACACATTTATGAAACCCCTCTATTAATAGCATTAAAGAATATCTGAACAGAAATATTCTTCTGTAAACGATTCGGTTCACTCTATTTACGCGTGAAATCCCTTTTATTCATCACATGATTGATGAAAAAAATACCTAGATTCAATAATGAAAGCCTGTAATAATTTTGTTGCTGAGGAATTATTTGGATCATTTTTCATACGATAATTATGGTATTTAACTGAATGTCAACTCATTTTTGGTAAACAAAGTCTCTATTAGGGAGATGTCATAAGGGAAAAGTACCAAGCTTGTTTAACATGTTGGAATGTCTTTTTCATTTATTTGATTTCTTTTACTAAATAGTCGATCGAAGAAACAAATCGATGAAATCCTTGAAGTTTTGTCAAAACAAGAAAACACTAAAGTGTTTGACGAAAAAAAATAATTATTAAATAATTTTGTGGAAAGTTTGGGATAAATCACTATTTTTAGACTTATATAGAGTTTTCTTAAATTTTATAACAAAATAGACATTTGGAGGGTTTCCCCACAATTCACATCAATTTTATATACCCAAGGTTATGATAGAAATGTGCATTAATTATTTAGAACTTTTAAAATAAATATTAATATTTATCTGAATTTATTTAATGAGATCTCTACATTCAATACAAAAATGACCTCGATAACATTAATAGTCATTTAAAACGTTAACAGTTAACTTATAAAGAGAAAAATCAATTAAATTGAGAAATTATTGCCTTGCTAATTTGAATTTTTCATAATTTGAGTCAATGATTGTCAGAGAGTTCTACGAATTGATTAATAAATTTAATTATTTTAGTTTCAAATCGTTTGACACTCAGATC
Organism: Tectocepheus velatus; assembly: GCA_034700625.1. Classification (NCBI taxonomy): domain Eukaryota; kingdom Metazoa; phylum Arthropoda; class Arachnida; order Sarcoptiformes; family Tectocepheidae; genus Tectocepheus; species Tectocepheus velatus. Next base: position 26,258 of record JAQIXV010000488.1, on the reverse strand, counting down.
GTCGACGACTTGGTCTTCATATGAGAGGAAAAAGAGAGAGAATCCCAAAATGTTGTTCTCATAAAAGGGTTGCCAAACACGACAACAGGACCGGTAGTGAAATAGCATAGCATCGCTTTCTTTGACATTTTCATTGAGAGTTGTGTTGTCACTCCACTCCCAAACCGTATGAATCCCTAAGCGATTGATTGACATCGGCTTCATTATCACAGTCTTAGACCTATCCCTGTGCTCCCACTTTGATGTCTGTCTGACCGTTGCGTTGAGTATTCGCGGGAAACGGTATCCGGGATTGAATTCATCGCAAATCATGACATTAGGTATGACTAGAGCTCCCACTGAAGAGTTGAAGGCTTTGTATTGAATGAATTGTCGTATATCGAGGTAAAGCTTCGACGGAACTATCAGTTCGTCGATATCCACATGAATTACAACACTGTCTGAAGAGCGCAGAACACAGTCGTTGAGGGCAGCGATCTGTCCGTCGGCGTGAATGTCGGTGCTATGGATCGGCAAATCATATGACAATAACTTAACGAAAGGCATGTCTTTAATCAATTGTTTAACTTCTTCACCAATCGATAGGTCATAGAAAATGAATCTTTGAATTCCATTCACTCTATAATAAGCTATGAATTCGAGTAATTCTGCCGAAGAAGTAAAGGGTCCGAAGAGTGGCCGAACGCAAACAACTATTGGCTTTTCAATAAAATCACTCTTTTTGTCAATTATTTGGTTAACGATAACATAATTTGTGTCTAAATATTGATCATTGATTTTGAATGAAATCTTGACTTTTTCTGATATCAATGACTTGTTTTGTGGACAAATAATCTTAACCGAAACGTATGTATAATATTCAGACCAACTTTCAGGCAATACCACAACTTTTGCTTTGATTTTCTTCAGTTTATTGTCTTTGAATTCACAATAAAAATGTGTTTTAATATATTCTTGGTCTAAGAGTCCGATAATTAATGTTTTATTTTCGTAATAAAACGCCGAATAAATTGAGACAATATTATCGACAATTGGAGTCCACTTTGGATCTAATGAATTGAATCCACTCTTAATGTCAATTGTCTTCTTCTTGAGCGATATCTTTGGGTTATATTTTTTAGGAATGCAAACGATGTCGAAGAATGTTATCACAGAAATGATGGCCACAAAAATGGTGACCAAAGAGACTGATATCATAAGTCTTCGGAATTTTCGCGAATAAATAATTTTCAAATACATCATTGTTCTTCAAATTTCTTCAACTGATCATGATCAATTAATTAATAAATAATGCTTTTCAACAAATTTTGAACACATTTTCACAATAACTGTATTCAATGTTTTCACTTGTATTGTGACGAAAGGTTAAAAGATATTCATTGGTTGCCCTAAACTGTTACAGTTGTTGTCAAAATCAATTCATAACTTTTTAATTAAAACTGAGCATGGTACACATTTTCTTCTAGCAATGAGCGTTTTATTTAATTAAATTCTATCACATTATAAAAAATTTAACAGATGTAATAGATTATATAATAATTTATTATTAATAAATGATTAATATAATGATAAATAATTGATGTGATAGGTGAAATTCTATAAAATGATCACAATTAATCAACCTTTACTCTTGGACAATATTATAAAATAGGAACTGCTACTATTATGCCAGCTGGGTCATTTCAAACACAAGAATATTTCAAAACTTGTTTATTGATTGAACTATTTTTGTGCTAAACGTTTAGTAATTGTTTTTAAAATAAATATTCAATTCGACGAAAGGCGTTGTTTAACAGCACAGGGAAGCGAAGAAGTGTTACAAACTTGAAATTTGATCCAATATTTCATATTAAAAGTGAATAATAACTTTAATGATATTTCCTTCCCATTGACGGTAATATCAAATGTATAATGAATTGCATACAAATTGAATTGCGATCGTGTTTTCCGAATCGGTTACATAGAAACAGCAAAAAACAACAGAAAAACACGATTTTTGTTGTTTTCTAATGTTTTTCACAAATAATTATCGACACAATTCTTATAGCAAATCGATATTCTGTACATTAAATACTTATATTGATGTAATAAATCAAGAATAATAAAGACCAAGGACATTTATGTGTACTTGGAATAAGAATATCCTTACCTATTACACTTTTCTAATGTTTTGACGTATCTAGGCAATTCTAAGAAATTCTTTATAACTGTCAGACTTTTTGTCATATTTTTAGGTGAAATAATTGACACGAATTTGCGAATAAATCTTCAATTTATTTGATTGACATAAATAGCGTGCAGAACAACCACATTGTCATTGCCTTGACAACTGGTTGAGCCCTGGTCATTCTCCTAGTTTTATTACTTCCATTAAATCATATTAAAGTTTAGATCCATTTTGTTTGATAAGAGTCAGGAATTCTTCTCTTGTCTTCGGATCTTCTCTGAAGACACCGATCATACAACTGGTGATAGTCTTGGCGTTGATCTTTTGAACCCCTCTCATACTCATACACATGTGACTAGAAATTAAAATCAATAATTCAAATGAGAAAACTCCCAGTCGTTAAACAAAATTGACTTACTTGGCCTCAATCACGACACCGACTCCTGTAGGACCGATAGCTTCAGTGATGGCCTCTGCGATCTGTTTTGTCATTCTTTCCTGAACTATGATTTTTGAGTCAATAAAAATTAAGAAAGGTTAAATTAAAAATTGGAAATAACATACCTTGCAAACGCCTGCTGTACATCTCAACTATCCTAGCTAATTTGCTTAATCCGAGCACCTGCTTGTTTGGCAGATAACCGATGGAAACGTGTCCATAGATGGGGACCATATGGTGTTCGCAGAGGGAAAACATCTCAATATCCTTAACGATGACCATCTCGTCGTGATCTTCATTAAAGATGGCATTGTTGAGCATTTCAGGCAATTTAACCTGGTAACCGTGTGTGAAGAACCACATCGCTTTGGCCGCCCTCTCAGGCGTCTTCATGAGCCCCTGACGGTCAGGATCTTCGCCGATAGCTTTGAGTAACTCTCTGTAGATATTCGTCAACTTTTTGATCATAACTTCTCTGTTGTCATCTGCTTTTGAGACCAATTCCTCGAAGTCTTCGGAATCCGTTGTATTGAATGCTTTCACTTCAAAATCTTTTTTGAAATCCATTTCACAAAATATTTTTGTCAATCAATTGAACGAAAGGTAATATAAACTTCAAAATTATGACTACTTTTAGTTACGAAAGCTTTTGAACGACTGTTTAAATAACGAAATTTTGTGGAAAATTTCCCTTAAATTATGTGATTTCGCGAATAAATTGCAATCAAATGAATAAATATTTTTCTGGTCATATGATTGACGCAAATAATAAGTTTATTTCAATTAGTTGTCTAACAAGTAAGGGACAGGTGTTTGTCGAAAGGCCTGCACTGATCGGATTTAACCTAAAAGAGGATTAGTAACGAAAATAAAGTCCAGTCAATACCCATATAATAATATTTGTGTCAAAAAGTTTTGATTTCAAACTCAGATAACTTCCGCTTTCAGATAATTGTGCCATAAATTGATTGATAATTAAAATAAATGCTAAACTGGTCTGTCTTATAGTCGGGTTCATTGTATTACACCTTTCTCTTTGATTTGGCTATTAGTTGCGATTTGTAGCCCAACTCAAATATCAAACAATTTTGCATGGTCATTTTGATGCCAATTATTGAATCCTGGTCGAAAATAAATTATTCAATATGATCGATAGACTCGTTAATATTTGACCATGTGCAATTGACAATAGGATGAAAATTAAAATTTTGGCATTTCGTCAAATTTTCTCAAAATATAGTCAATATAAATGTGAAAACAGGAAAACAATTCAAACAATTATTTCATAAGATTTTGTTTTGCGTTGAGAGCACATGATTTGAGACAAATATTTTCTTTTATTTTTTTTCAATGACTCAAAGTTTGAAAACCTTATTAAAATTCCTTAAACTTGCATAATTTATAGCATTAAAATCAAGGATGAGCAAGGGAAGAGATATTTTTAGAATTCTTAGTGTATTTTACAATTCAATTCAAAATTATGTCAAATTTTTCCATTTGTTCTCAATTTTAATCTTTTAGTAGAAATCATAGACAAATAAATTTCACTAAAACTGAACGATTGGATCAAATTTTAATCAAGTTTTGAATTTGAGATAAGACTTTGAAAAAGTTTCAAACTTTTATTCATTCAATTCAATACTTGACATATGTTTGAAGGGTTTTAATAAACAAAACATTTTATAACGTTATATAAAGTAACGTAAATGTGAATGACTGGGAGATAAGGGAGTGAACGCATGCGCTGTTCAGTACACTTCTCGCCATTTGTGCGAAAGGTTTGCCAAAAAAAAGTCTTAAGTTTTGAATGAAATCAAATGAAAATCTGAATAAAAATGAATGAAAACAATGTCTTAATGTCTTGAGAAATGGTCATCACATACAGCGATGCCATTCTTCGGACATTTGTGGCGCAGATATGTCGGGACATGGGATGGCACGCATCGCACACAACATCGCTGGAAGTGTTGACACAAATAACATCTTCATATATGAGACAATTGGCCAAACATTGCGTCCAATTCGCTAACCATTGCGGACGACAGACACCGGAGTTCGATGACATCGCTCTGGCATTCAATCACTTTAACATCGATTTGAATGAACTTAAAGACTACGTCAGTGGTGTTGAGTCCACCCCTTTCGAGCTCCCGGTCCCTAAATTTCCGGTCAATAATGTCTCAAATCGGGTCATCGCTAATACCGGTGAAGGCGAAGAACGGCCCGAATGGTAAACATTTGTCTTAATTACTATTTGTCTTTATTTTTATCAATTAATCGATTGAATAAATAAATGGTTTTTTCATTTAAATTCAAATTATTTTTAACTCAAAACTAATTAAAATGTTATGACATTTGATTTGAAAGGTATTACGAATGGATGCCTCCTCTCCGTGAGTCACGAACTACCGGTTCCGCTGACGAGAGCGGAGACACTTCCAAACCTAATGAAGATGTTCTTCAGGAGAGTCTGATGTCCCCGACTTCGACATCTCATTTGCCACAAGAGTTGGGCTCGACTTCACCCAAAAGAGTGTCGGCTGTCGACAGCTTTGGTTTCCTTCGAGATCTGTACCCATCTGTTGGACAACGAGAGGGACGACTGCCCGACACTCAGCGTATCATTGAGTCCGACGACAGTCGCGACAATTCTCCCCAAAGGGAAGAAAAGTTCGACGAAAAGGTGAAAATTGAAGACAAGAAGAAGGACAAGAAAAAGGATAAAAAGGAGTTTAAGGATCAGCTCAAGAAACAGAAACTTAAACCAAATAAAGAGAATTCCCTTCGGATTAAAGCCATTATATCTAAGGATAAGATCAAAGAACAGAAAAAAATGAAGAAATTCTTGAAAATCAAAGATTTGAGCAAAAGATCGTATTCTCCGCTCAGCATAAAAGTGGTCGGACTGTCCACTGGAACGCCTACCGCCACATCCACTCCAACTATGCAAAGATCGCCCGCAAGTATCAACTCACCGGACGGTCAGAGGAGTTCCAATGCAAACGTTGACTCATCCATAGATGCGGTCATCGATAGAGTCTGTGCTGAAGACAACGTTAAGGGAAGTTCCAAAGCAAGTGAAGGTATTATTGAATATTGTTTTTGACTGAAACGTCATTTTTGGTAATGAATTGCCTTTTCAGAGACGACTCCTAAAAAGAAATACAAATTAAAAAGAGAGGAATCCATTGAAAAGAAGTCCAAAAAGAGTCGCAAAGGGGACGCCATATGCGAAGTGTCTATGAGTGAGACGATCGATGAAGTGATACGTCAGTCTCAAACCCATTCGCCTCACAAGCGGTCACCCCATCCGATGATGAGCCCTAAAGTCAAGTCCGAACCCATTCCGATGTCATCCCCAAACATAAAGTCCCAGACCTTCGATGACGACGAAGCGGCACAGATTCTGGTCTCTATGGCCAGCGATAAGGTTGTGCCCAAACGCAAGAAGAATAAGCCGTCCGCTACCGCCACAGCCACCTGTCCTTCGCCTTCAAACGAAAGCAATTCTATATTTCAATCGGCGATGAGTTCCTTCCCGAAGGTCTCTCCGGGAACGTCACCCCTTTCGCCGACAATGTTTTCGATATCGAACCAAAACCCATATTTCCCGACCCCTCCCCTCTTCGGACATATGTCACCCCCTCTATTGACGCCAATGCAGTCATCGCCAACTCATGCGTCGTATACAACGCCTCCGGTTCTGACAAAACCAAAAACATTAGCCGAGAAGAAGGCCTTACCTCCAGAGATACTGAACGCACCGGTAGTCAAGAAAGATAAGGATAAGGAGAATAAGACCGACAAAAAGGAGAGGGAAAGGGATCGCGACCGCAAAGAACGTAAATCTGTTAAACAACAAAAGACTAAGAAATTCAAGTCTCGGAAAACTATTAGCGAAGACGAGTCCTCCTCTGAAGACGAGAAGAAACCAAAACTCAATATAAAGTTGGGCTCGACTTCCAAATCGGTGTCCACTCCGAGCGATAAACTCTCTGTTAAGACAATCTCTGAGACCAAAGCGCCGGCGAAGACATTGCTTTCACCCAAACATAACGTTCCCATTCAGGAGGACTTGTCTAAGAAGAAAAGGGGTCCTAAGAAAAGGCCCATCAAAGAGGAGGTCAAAGAAGACAAGTCTTGTATTGTCATCAGAGAGACCATTACCGTCGATACGGGTGAAGGCGATGGCAAAGTGTGGATATGTCCGGCCTGTAAGGGACCAGACGATGGAAGTCCAATGATAGGTAAGTCCATATCTGGAGATCCAATATTGCTTAAGACAACCCGTTCTGGTCGTAAATACTGACCATTCGTTCGCTTTATTTAATTGTTTTCTTGTCTTCCAATTGATTGTCATTTCTTTGTATTCAATAAAAATTGTTTTTCACTTATTATCTGAAAGTCTTTTCATTTCCTTTTAATTCAATTCTATTGTCATTTAATTTATGTTTTTCTCAATGTTTTGACTGAATTTGTTGTTTAATTGATCTGAAAGGTTGTGACACTTGCGACGAATGGTATCACTACTCGTGTGTGGGTATAGAAGAGCCACCCGGAAAGGACGAGAGTTGGTTCTGTCGTAAGTGTGTCCAAAAACAGCAACAAATCGAATCGAAATTCGTTAAGAAAAAGGAGACAAAAAAGAGGGTTAAAGACAAATGACAATTAGGACACGAAGAACACAATTTGACAATTGGTTTGGCAGCCAATACTAATTCTACTAAAGCAACCACTTCTACACCAAAAGCAACCACTTCTTCATCACTACCGACCAATTCATTACCGATTAAATCAGTAATTATTTTAAACTATTTATCGTTTGATTTGTTTTAATCGATTAACTGTTGTCCGACAGCCGACACATCCATCGATTCCGAAGAAAGAGTCGAAACCGAGCCTCCCGTCTAATAGGCCGCCGCCTATGAGGCCAAGGGGTCGGCCGCGAAAGGACTCTACGTCTTCGGGCATCGCTTTGATCGCAAAAAAGGATAAGAGAATCAGTTCTGACGAAGACTTAAGTGATTCCAAACATAAGCCAAAAGAAAAACCAAAACAAATAGAAGTCGAAGACATGGAAGAGGAGGACGAGGAGTATATATGTCCGCAATGCGAGAAGCCGGACGACGGGACACCAATGATTCAGTGCGACAAATGTGATCAGTGGTATCACTGGCAGTGCGTCGGCATCCTTACCGAACCGAAGGCCGACTCCAATTGGATGTGCACTCGTTGTAAGAAAAAGAAACAGTCCCTCATCGGACCCCCTAAGCCTGTGGTCACCGCTAAGACTCTGTCGACGTCTCCGATCGTAGCGCTGCACAAATACGAGGCGATCACTCACTCGAATCAGTGGCAGTGCCCGACTTGTAAGAAGTCTGTTGACAACGTCCAGCCCTCGATCTGCTGCGACGACTGCGACAATTGGTACCACTGGTCGTGTGTCGGCATAACAATAGCTCCCGATGAGGACGACTCCTGGTTTTGCAGTCCGTGTATCGAAAAACAGGCAAAAACTTTAGCGATTGCCTACAAATTGGCTAAAGTTCGTCGATTATAACCATAAGAGTAATTGTTTTGACGTTTTTCTACTCATTTTCTCCTTTCTTTAGGTTATCTAAAAAGACCTGATTCTCAATGTTTTAGATAAAAAGGGATTACTTTTCATTGAATTTTGTTATTGAATGCAATTTTCAATATTTAGTAATGATTTGTATTATTCCCGAAAATTCCTGATTAAGTGATAATTGGTTTTTGAGATTAATGTTAATTATGGTATGAATTGTCTTAAATTTAATTTTGTTTTTAATGTTTATATTTATGTCCTATTGTTTGGGAACAGGTCTTCAGTTATCCTATTTTGTGGCGCAAAACAAAACTAATGATTCAAATGATTCGGTGATTCAAAAGATAAATCAATTTTCATATCAAGAAATGGTTGCAAAGAAGTGTCAAATAGTGTTTTTCGTGTCGTTTAGAGTTTTTTTTCCTCTCATTTTTCAATATATCCATCAATTCATTGAATATTTAATTAATTTTTAACATTTATTATACGAAATATTCATTTGATTTCTATTTAAAATTTATTTATAATTTAGTTTAAAAAAACATTTAAATAATGAGTTTTATTATAAAACTTTGTGTTAATAAAAGGGTTGAAAATTATTCGACAATTTATTTATAGAAAATTCTGTAATTCTATCGATTTAATGGATTTTCATTTTATTATATTTTTGTTTAAGAATTTTCTCATCAAATGAAGGATCAGTTTTTCAAATGAATAAAATCATGTTTTAAATCGATTTTTGATTAAAAATTTAATTACAATTAATTTCAATTTAAGTGATAATAATTGAAAAATAAACTTTAATTCACTAAAGAGACAGTCCCTCAGTATTTCGAATTAAGAAATCGACAGACGGTTTACAGTTTACAGTTTACGACTCGTTTGAGAATAAAATATAAAACTTTCCAAACAATAGAAACAATTATTCAATTGATTTTCACAAATTGATCAGTATAATTTATAGGCAAATTAACTTACGACAATATACCCTAGGTAAACTCTTTTATCGCAGGCAAAAATCAAATTAGAAATAAGTTTTAAATTTTTTTTGAAATAAATAAATAGATTTTATTACAAATTAATTGATAACTTTATTGTTAAGAGGAGAGACACCTTAGAGCTGGGTATCAATTGTGCAATTTGCTATACCTGTCCATCTTGTCATAAGCCTTCACATGTCCACCACATAAGAGGTTAAGCATTTGAATAAACACTTTTGTGTCTTCGGAAGTGCAGTTCTTTTCAATCTCCTCCTCGAGTCCCCACATCTCACTCTCGGTCTCCTCAATGATTAGGACAGTCTTCTCCAGTGCCTCATCGATAGACACGCCTTCTGTTATTGAGATAACGGCGACGGTGTTGAACATCGTTTTGTCCATGTTACCTCCATGCTCATTGATTTCCTTTTCAAATGAGAACATATCGTTGTATACAAAGATATGTTTAGTCGAGAGGTAGAGAAGCCGCTGCCATCGGGCACTTTCCCACACCTGCTCGGGTATGAATAATCTGTACGCGAACTCAATTGCCTGTAGGCAGGGACCGACACCCGAGGACTTTGTCCTTATCTTCTCTAAACAAAACATGTTTAAATTCTGAGTTTTAAAGGAAAAATAACCTTGAACATATCCTCTAAATTCTGGAACCGTTGGCTGAGTCTAATGAACTCCAATTCTTCGACGTTTCCGTCCATATATTGGCGCCATTCATGTAAGAGCCGCTTTCTCTGAGGGCCGTCCAGTGCCTCATACATTGCTCTCATCGTTTTCCACATCTCCTGGACGTATGGCTTCCATGTGCTCTCCGGTGCCGTTGAATCCCTCTCCAGGCTGTCAAATATCTCTCCAAACTGTTGCCAAAGTTGGATCGATCCGTCCTTGGCGATATCACCATGGTCACATTCAGTGTGATCATCAAATATGTACTGAAGTACAACCATTTTGACGAGCATTTCGTATGACTCAAACTCCTCGCAGAGGGGATAGAATAAAGCGCTCAATAGACCCGTTCCCTGGATCTTTGCAAACTCTTCGGGTGACATAAGGCTTACGTCAAACAATTGTCTCATCCATTGTTTGACTTCTGGGCTGCCGTAAAGTTTGTTCCGTTTCCATGGAAACCGAGTCTTCACAGACGGAAGCGGGTATTTCCTTCGAATCTGTTGCTCCTCGGCGTCCAAATCGTTGTCAAAGTGTAAGTCTGTAATAAGAGAGAACATTAGCAAGGATAATTTGATAGATACTTTCTCACCTTGATGCTTGGACAGACTCATTCTTTGAGCTCAAAACTTACTCATAAAAACCTTTAGCGTATGTTTTTTCCTGATATTTGATATGTGTTTCAAATTAACATTTCAATAAAATCGGTTGAGAAGGGCTTAATCCAGGTGGTAGTCATCGCAAAGGACTGACTTCATGGAACTTACTTTTCCAGGTATATGTGTGGAGTTGGTAGACATCTGGGTTAAATTGTGAAATCTGCATGATAAATATACCAAGGTTATTGAAAATAGTCTTACATTGTATTAAAATATTTGTAGGAATTCACGGAACTTTTGATGAAAGATAAATTACTCAATACAATACAATGTGATACATGGCTCAAATATTAATTAACATGGTTAGTAAATTAGAATGAATCATTTTATTAGCAAAAGTAGCAAGCTCATTTAAATTATAACTTTAACATGACCATGAGTAGTCAAGTGTCCGACAGCCTGCATACCAGCGTCTGCTTCAGCCTTTTTATCGGAGCAACCCTTTCCCCCCTCGTTCTCGATCTCCTGCCAGGCGAGAGCCCCCGCATAACCACTTTCGTAGAGATATCTGTAGTTCTTAACGGGATTTTTGCTTTCACTGCAAACGGTTGAGAACTCCCCCACCAGAAGGGGTTTGTCCGAGTGATAAGCAGCTGCCAGATGCTTGAAAGGACTTGTATTAGGGTACTTTCCTTGCCAGGTATATGAATGCAGTTGATAGAAGTCTGAGTAAAATTTGATTCTGATCAATAATGCAACGTGGTAAATTTTGTAAATTTGATTTGTTACCCAGAACACCCTTTGGCTTTCCTCCCGCTAATCGCAAGCAGTGGTCGCTGTAGTAGTTCCTCGAGTGGGCGCTGATGTTAGTCATGGTCTGCTCCCCATCCCCTACGGTGACCAGAGTCTCGGGGGCATACATTTTGATGACCTCAATGTGATTATTGATGAAACGCAGTACATCCTTAATGTGGAGCCCAGTGTGTGTCCAGTCGGTACCGCTTCCCTTCAGAATTTCTGTGTTGAAGCAAGGGTTGGCGTCATTGACCCCTTGGGCAAAAGAACCTGCAGGTTCATTGATTATGTCATAGGCCGCGAGCGCCGGCTTATCCTTCAAAGCACTAGCAATAGGTTTGAGTACTTTCTCCAAATATGAGTCGAGTTTTTTATCGTCGGTAAACAAATGCATCATTTTCTCGGGTTTTACCGCAAGATTCCACAGACAGAGAATGACGTAGACATTTTGCTGTTCAGCATGGTCCAAAAGTTGACCAAGATCGTTAATTAGTGAGGGAGTGTCTGCACCTGTTGCGAAACCGTTTGGGTCCCATTTTGGAGACCACCCGCCGTCGATGTGAACCCAAACTCGTACAGCATTTCCACCGTTTTGTGCGACCAAATTGATGGCCGCCTCAAACTTGGGCTTCACCTGAGCGTAAGCACCGCTTCCAAAGTCACTAAAAAATTTTGAACCTTTGAGGAAAAATTCAACAAATATTTTAAATTACCTAGCATAATGGTACCAGGGAAAGTTGACTCCTGATAGAAATATTCTCTGATTCTGTCGATTAACTAATGTTTTGTTTTGGACCCTCAGAGAGGCGTCACTCGAATATAAGTTAACTATAATTAGAGTTAACGACAAAAATATTAATTTCATTTCGACTCAAATTGTTTTGTTTTATTCAAAGATAAATTCAAAACAAAATAGAATTTATTTCTTCTCAAACTCATAATTATATCAAAAACTATATCCTATTTGTTATTTTTGCATTGTATGTGATCAAGGACAATCTTTTACACCTGGATTATTACGAAAACTTAAGAACTTTATAGATATTACTAAATATAATTAATATTTTAACATTTGTTTGATTTCCCAGAAATCTTAAAAATAAAACTTTGAAAAAAACTGTAACTTTTTAATAATATACCAAAATTTTCATTATAAATTGACATTGTACAATTGTATTTTGAATAACAAATCCGAATAATATGTGGAATCTTAAGACAGTTCGTTTTTTATTTGATCTTGATATTTTATATAGTATTAAAAAAAGAAAAGTTTTTAAAACATATGGAATAGACATCTGTTTATTTTAAACTAAAATCATTAAAAACTAATTGTTTTGTTAATTAGTTTTTAAAATGTTAGTCAATAAAGAGTTGATCTCAAAAATATTGACTCTTTTTCTGGCCATCGCTCAAAAGGATCAGAATAGGTTTGATCCTAGAGATGTTAAAATGGTCAAGGCAGATACATGGTGGGTCGAGAGATTTGCCCTGGTCAGTAAAAATCAAGACGAAGCTCTCAAAGGTCTGATCGATAGCATGGAATGGCGAAAGTCTTATGGTGTCAATGATCTCAACTATAACTCATTCCCTAAAGAATTACATGAGCTTAGTAAGTTAACATGATCATTCAATCAATTAATGAGTGATAACATCTTGTCACAAGATCTGTTTACAACAAATGAAAAATACAAGGATAAACAAGGTCGTAGGATACTCTGGGCCCATCTGGTTAAATACACAGTAAGCGATACGACACGAATGGTAAAACAGTTCTGCGTTTATCACTTCGAGAGAGTGGACAGACATACGTCAAACGAGGGTTGGCTAGTGATAGCGGACTCAACCGGTGTGACTCTGCCTAACGTCAACCTCGATTGGAAGCTATTTTTTATGCAAACATTGGAGAAATATTATCCGCGAGGAGTCAAATACCTGATGGCTCCGGACGTTCCCCTCATTTTGATGGCGACGGCAAATGCTGTCATCGCTTTTTCAAATCAAGAAACCAGTAATAGGATTAAAATCATGACCAAAGAAGAATTGAGGCAATACCTCGATGATGAACAAATACCAGATGGTATCAAAGTCAAGCCAGGTGAAAATGTTGCTACAAAATTACTTGGATTTGTTACGGGTTAATTTTCTAATTTGCTTTAATATGAATTAAATCATTTTTGTTAAGAATAAATGTTTCTCAAATGAAAACTCGAAAATCAGAGGCTATAAACATAAATGATCTTGGTTAGTATGTAACGGTTCCGAAAAATCGACTCTAAATTATATTTAAATAGCATAAGAACTTGTGATGAGTTTATTGGGCCTAAAGTTTGGAAAGTCTTATGATTGTCTTCAGAGGAATACCTGCGGACAGAATGACCTCTTTGTTGGCGAAGACAACTGTATTCTCTCTGCCGTTGCTATCAAACTACACCCCATAAGCGTTAACTGTGTTGTTGGTGGCCATCCTCTCCAAACTGCGCCGGACGTGAGCTCTGGTCAGTACGTGAAGGTTACTCCTGTTTCGATGTAAACGTTGGCTGTCGTCGACTTAATACCTGCGCTGTTGTTCCAAAACATCTGCGCGATGGCCGTCCCTTTCGGTTAAGAGGTTTCGAGTGATTTGTTTGAAATAAATGGACAAACATTTCAAATACCGAACTGTTGTCCGCCATTGATGTCGACGATAGGTATCCCAAGATTATTGGCCGCATCCCTGAAGGCCAGTAACAACCGGATCGGGCATTGTTTCGGTGGATACACTCACGGGTCCACTCGTGTTGTGGTAACTGTTTCTGGCGAATCGGTATTGTTCTCAGACAACAGAAAGGAGGGGAACTGTTGTTCAAACAAATGATTTTTCTCTCAATTAATACAAAAAAGTACTTCAAATCTGATCCCAAAAATGAATAAATGTTTTGTTTTTAAAAAAATTATTTAATATTTTATAGAAATTAAAATAAATTGTTTTCTAAAATCAAATCAAAGGCTTTAGTCTTTGGGTTTTGCCTCTTCTGGTGGTCTTCTGGTGGAGGAGTTATTTGAAATTCTAGTTGTTTTGAGCGTCGATACGATTTGATCCAATCGGTCCTCTTATGCCATATTCGTGACCGACAGAGACATCAGCGCAATTGCGATACGTTTGTTGAGGTCCACAACCAATAGCAGAGGTCCCATTGCCACAACTACCCCATTTGGTACCTTTAAAACCATAAATTAGTCTTATTTTAAGATTGATTTCTCATTTTGATGTCTTTTATTCAATTCTTGAATACATTTTGACGTTTATTTAAAAGACATGAGTATTACCTGCAGTCCAGTGCCACCTCATTATACAACGATCGCAAGTCTTTTCTTTTGGCAATTCAACAGAAATAGGGACTATTCCTGTCAGGTTCTCATTAAGTTTCCATTCATTTGTTCCGTTAACTATTTTGAGTGACTCAAAACATTCCTCGGTCTCTGAAATTCTATTGAATTAATTTTTCAAAATTAACAATTAAATGGAATACCCTTTTGATCAAAAGTATTCCTCCAACACATTTCAAATGTGAAGACTCCCCCGTGATTTACCGTTATTTGAATCAATACATCGATGACACCTCCCGTAGGATAGTTTCGAGTCGTTATATTTCGGGCAAAATCGCCTCCCGTTTCATGTTTTCGCACATTATCGTATGGATCGCCACATATACCGCACTTTCCTTTGTTAGTCTCCCACTGAACCTGAATTATTACATTTTTCAAAAAACTTGATAAAAAAACTGAAACAAAGTAAAGCAATACTTTAAATCCTCCGCAAAAGAGTCGATTATCCTTGTAATTGGAGGGTAAGTTGAAGCCATACCTCCACATAGAATTTCTTGCCGGGGGTTCGGCCATAAAGGCGTGTTGTGAAGAGTGAGACACCAATTCAAACAATATTATAGATAACAAAACTTCAATTGTTTTCTTCATATTCTGTTTGTTTTCTTCTTTGAGACCAATTCAAGTGATTTGGAAAAAAAACTTTTAGTTTGGAGAAGTTTTTCATATTCGGAGGCCTTTTTATAACGTGTCTGACTCCCTGTCCAAACAACTGGTGCCACAACTGGTATTGCATTGTTTAAGAGTGTAATAACATTTGGTTTGCCTTTTGTTTGTTTGTGTCGATACTCTAAATTATATTTACAATTAATTTCACTCTTATGAAACTTTTTCGTATTTTTTACAAAATAATTGAAAACTTTTTTTTTTATTTTTCTATAGAGATATGAAAACAAGTCGAAAGCTCCGCACAAAAACCAAAGTCTTAAAAAAGACAATCGATTTGTGTTATTGGAATGACTTCTCGTATGGATTCAATTGATTTACCCGAAAAGGCTTTGATATAAGAATAAGAAAATAAGATCTAGACCCTCCTATTCCAAGTTTACTAGGCTTTGGTTTTTCACAACAATCGTTACAACACGTTAGGGAAGCCTTCCCTGGGAAGGGCTTAAACTTTTGAAGACTTTAATTAATTTAAGAAATGACTTGAAATTGATTTAAATGAGAATTTATTTCGAATTTGCATTCAATGATATATCGATTACAGAATATTATACTGAATAGACATACAGTCGAGTCATTTGTTTAATTAAATTATTCGTTAAATTAAATTAAAACTAAAATCTTTTATAAATTTTAAGAGAATTTCAAATAAAAATCAAAAACTAATGACTGACTCGAGTGGAGAGAAATTCAATTCAAATGAAATAATAAGAAAACAAATTAAAAAAAAAGATTAAAAACCAATAAATTGATTAAATAATTGAATTCAATTGAAAAAACTAATTATCACAGAAATATAATATTTGTTTTTTCCCATTATTTCCATTGAATTGTATTTTGTTTTCCGCATATTTTAAGCTCAAAGTCAGAGTCAGTTTAGATTTATACGTCTTTTAAGAGATTATTAATAAAAAATAAAAATTACAATAAAATTGTTTTCAGTTTTAAGTAACGCCTGGAATGCTATTCAGTATTCAAAATATAATTAATAATTAAATGAAGTGCTCTTCAGATGAGTCGCGAAATTTTTTGCCAAAAAATATTTACATAAATATATTTATAATTTGTTTTTAAAGTACTTTTTGTTTTCATAATTCAATTGGTTTTTAAGTTTAATTAAAACTATAATTCAATTATTCGTTTAAATGATTTTGTCGTTTGTTTTGTTAGTCTTTTTGTCGTCAAAAATATCTCTCTTTTTGAACACAAAAATTCAGTTCAAATGTTTAGTTACGAGAACCGTATGTTTGGCCGAAAAACACAATTATTTTATCTTTTGTTTCAATAAAATAGGGATTACTTTCCGGAGAGAAACAAAAACCAAACAAACGATTGAATGGTTGCTTTGATTTTGAACTTAAATGTTTCCGGTCGTGAAGAAAGGGAATGCACCGAATTGTGAGTTGATTGGGGTTTTGGGCGACGCACAGATCGTACCCAAGAAGTCATCCGATTGTAAATGCGTTCGATTGAGTGTCGGCTCTGATGTCGATCTGTGTATTTTGGGAAGAGATCGAAGCAAATGCTCTAAAGTCGCCAAAATCTGTACAATAATTACAATAAGATTCAGTCAATTAAAACAACAAATGTATTAATTTTTAAGACCTGTCGAAACAGAGGCCGTTCCTCTCTATTGAAGAGAATGCAGTCTTCTATCAGACGTAAGAATGCTTTCGGTGTTTCGCTACGACATATAGTGAGGTCCGGATGTAGTAATCCGTGTCCGACCATAAACAGGATCTGATCCTTATTGTTGATGTGTTGGTACGGGAGCTGACCGGTGACCAACTCATACATAACGATACCGAATGCATAGACATCACTTTGAAATGTGTATGGATTCGCTTCTTTCATTCGGATCACCTCCGGTGCCATCCATAGTATAGAACCCGTCGGTTGATTGAACTGCTGTGAGCCCTGCCATCGGGTCTTGACTGTAGCCAAACCGAAATCACCGATTTTGACGGTGAGGTCGTCGTGAAGGAAGATGTCTTCAAATGACAAACAAATCGATTAAAATTTGAATTAAAAGACAAAGACATCAAATGGACTGACTGTTGGATTTGAGGTCTCTATGAATGATATTCTTCGCGTGCAAGTAATCCATTCCCTGAGCGGTCTGTCGGGCGATGTCTATCAGTTGCAATAATTCCAATTTGGTCTCCAAGACGTGCAAATGCTTGTAAAGGGACGACCCCTCACACCATTGAGTGACAATTGTCAGCTGAGGTCGAGACACACAACCCATAAATAAGAGGATATTTACGTGACGTGTCTTCCGAAGTACTGCCACTTCATTCTTGAAAGCCTTTAGACAGAGAAGGGGTTGAGACAAGAGTTGATTTCTAGTCAATACAGACCTGGAGCTGAGCGGGAGTGGGATTCGTTACATTAAGTTTCTTGAGAGCTACGGGTCCGTGCCAATGACCCCGGAATACTGTCCCAAAGGAGCCAGACCCTATTCTGACTCCAGCGAGTATTTCATCGAGAGGTATTTCCCAGTCCTCAATGGACTCCCTCCCCCCTGAATTCGGTCTAATCTTTTTGGACGATTCGTCTGCAGAGCGGGCCCTCGGCCTCCACTGCTGGCGAATACTAGTCGGCGAACCGCCGGCCGATTGGGTTCTGGTCGGCGACGAAGACGGAGATGAACCCTGATATCCGGATGTGGAACTGGTAGCTATCGTACCAGAAGAGTGAGGCGGAGCCAAATTACTGAACGCACCTTAAGTTTCACAACAAAACATTGATTTAGTTTTCGTATTAGAAATCAATTGAAAGTCAATATACGGTTCGCAACAAAAGAATCGCAAAAATATTTGAATTTCGCTTTAAATCAAATGAAGTTAAGCTCAGAAAAGGAGAGTTCAGAACACGTTTAGTGACATCAAAAGTGATAGAAGACATTCCAATCAGTAACTAAACCATCCGGATATCATTTTTCAGCTTGCTAGGTTAAATTATTAAGTAAAATAGGTGGTTATCATGGTTAAGTTACTGATTGGAACTTTTAATTGATAAATATCTGCTGAAAGAAGAAAGAGAGAGGTGTTTGTTGTCAGCAATACTAATAAGAAGCGAACAAAAGCATCAATTGTTTGTCTCAATGGTTAACTACCTTTCCTTATAGTGGAGTAGGGATTGTTTCGCCGCGAATTCAATGGAGAGATAAATGCGGGCAAAACTATTGACGAGACTTATAGTCAAAAGTATTAAATCAATTTGAAGTCAATGTCACAAAACATTAGTTTTCAGATTAAGTGCCAAAAACATGCAATTCATAGGAAAGTCGTTTATTATGTGTTTTATTAATACCATTAAAACCAATGAATTGATTGAAGAGAATAAATGTTTTTTATAAAAAAAATTATTTATAAAATATTCGCAAAAAATGTTTAAAATTCTGTAAAAGACTAACAAAAGTGAGTGAATGAGTTGAGGGCTTACCTCCGCTGAGTGTTTGCAACTCCTCTATTGTCAGTTCGTTATGTGAGACTAGATTGAAGCATACGTTGGGGGCGGAAGTCGACCGCTCCCTCTGACCCAATGGCGTCGACCTATGATTCTGTGCCGTCTGTGACGATGATTGGGATGAGACCTGCGATGGCTTTGAGTTCGACAGATATGTTGACTGATCGTTGAGTGCCAAGAGGTGTCTGTAGTAATTCGATTCGACCCGAAGGGGTTGGCATAGAGAGGGTACGGCGTTTGCGCACCTCTGGTGAAACCTTATGCCACACGTCTGGCACCGGAACCCGTGGAATAGGAGCCGATGACAGCACTCACAGAACGCTAGAGTGAAGAATGTTTTCCGTACCTATGGGTCAGACAATTGGGTTTTGAAAATATGGGATCCGATTCGTACGGAAAAGAGTTGTTTTACATAATTATGTGAAATACTGGTCTGAATGGGAAATCTTTCGCGAGTCTCCACTAATATCTCGTGTCCTTCCAGTAGTGATATATCTCTATCCCATTCGATCGGTTGTCTGCGGAGAACAACACAATTAAGACTAAATTTGAGGACAAAATTTTGCACAGAATAGGACTCACTTCGGATTATTGATATAAACGCTACACATTTCTGTCGTCAGTTTCCGTCTGCGCATAGCTTTTGAGAGCGCCTCCCGAACCGTCTGTCCCGGGAATACCTGAACTGTTGTCCGCTGTTGGTTCGGGAGGTGGGCTCTAATTACAGACTTAAGGGGAGTTCTGGGCTGACTAGAGCTGGACCCGGAGCCGGACGAGGCGTTAGCCAAGAGCTCATAGTTATTGCAGTCGGTATCGATGGGTGAGTCCTCATAATCACAATAATTCATTAATTCGAGTAATTTTTCTTCCTGTCTCTGGAAGTCATTGAGTTTTGAAGTAAGGTCTTCATATTCAGCAATGTAAATTGATGGAGGGTGCTGGTACTTTGCGAACCGGGCGTTGAGGGCCTCCAAATTGCCTTTCGTCAAACGGATCATACTCTGAATGTTCCGCAACTGTTGCCAAACAAACATTTTGTTTAAAAACATATCTTGCAAATTATCAACCAAACATATCTCGCAATCAATTGATTGATTAAACATCAAAAATAGTCGTCACAAAAACGTAAACACAATTATAAATCAAATGATATATTATTTGGGAAAATAATAAGCATTTGACTCTAAAACTCGTTTTATATTATATATCGCTCTAAAGCTTAAAACAAATGCATTTTGAAAAATACTTAATGTTTTTGACAAATCATTACTAAAAATAATCTTAATTTTTGTGCTTTAAATGCAAACGAAATAATCAAAAGATAACCAAAAATCAAATGCAATTCAAATTGCATTTAAATGCAAAACATAGCGAAACGTTTGCATTCAATTGCAATACAAAAACCAAAAGACAAATGAATTGCAATTTATTTGCAAATAATTTATTTTGATTTTAATTAAAAATAATAATTTTAATCAATTTTTTTGCGATAAAAACCAATCGATACTCACTTTTAATATTTCAGTCGAGTCTTCAATTGGATAAAACATTTAAAACAATTGTTTTTCAATACAATAGTTGATTGGATTTTGAGGCAAAATATTGAATACAATAACAAAAACAAATGTCTCTTAAAAATTGTCCAACAAATCAATGGACAGCAAAAACAAAGACAACAAACAAGAGATCTATTCTTCACTTTAAACAAATGTCTTCAGAAGAAAAGTCTTCAGAAAACCGATGACACGATTAAAACAAATTTAAAATTAATTTATAAATAAAAATAACTTTTCAGTCGATTTGCAAAAAAATTTTTTGACGAAAAAAAAAAATAAAAATAAAATTATTTTTTAATTTTAAATAAAATTATATTAATATTCAGAGACTAAGAGTAAAACACAATTTATTTAATAAAACATTTTTCTAATAAAATATTAAATTTTTTGTTTTGTTTAGACATTAAAAACGGTTTAAAACTTTTGATAAATAAATGTTTTTTCTTCTCATAAAACAAAAAATTATTTAATAAAGAATTGAAGAGAAAGCAGTTTCAATGTCAGCCATATTTGCATTACTCAATGTTATGCTTAACAATACATTAATTACGTCCGTCATTGGCAATCACCTTGGCAAATTGTCACCATGCTCACTGCAGATAGTGGCTCACCTTGTTCATATTGTGTTAAAATATCAGCTTCTCTTTTATTAAGATAAAAGTTATAAAATAAAATGCATTTTAAATACAAAAATCATAACAAAAATTACAGATTTTCTACTAATAAATGATTGGCTTTTGTTTGAGTCTTGAGGTCAGCCCTCAGGTCAGTCCCATTCGTCACTCGTCTCGAGTGTCTCTTTGGGAACGGTTGGCGGCGGCGGAGGAATCATCGCTGAGATCCGGTCCATGGCTGACGACGGCTCCGGAGTCGACTCTTTTGGAGCGTTGGCACCGCTTATGCCCTTACGTCTCATCGATAGCTTATTGAAGAGATCAGACATGAGGTCCCCACTGACCACTTCCTTCTGCTTATTCTTTTTGGCCTCAATTTTACGTTCGATTACAATATTTGTACCCTTTTTAGGCTTTCCGGCGGCGGCTCTGATTGACTCTAAAAGACTGGCTCTCGAAGTGTCGACGGTTGCGGACACCGACTCCTTTGGCACCGAATTCGACACTGATTTTGGCGCTAATGGTGGCGATGGAGGCGGTGGTGGAGGAGGTGGCGGTGGCGGTGGAGCTACTGATGGCGGAGGCGGACACGACAGTGGGTCTGTCGATGGTATGTGAGGTATGGGTTGATTGGCTGGAAGTGAGTTGTGGTGTGGAATGGCGTTTGACTCGGCTTTTGATTTGATGTTTGGATCGATTTCAGAGATTTCAGGCAATTGTGGAATCACTCCAATCACTGAATTAAGTGAAGGAATGGTTGCACTCAAGAACTCTTCGTCCGATTGATTGAATGCGATGTCGTCAGCGATGCCGGGAAGTGATGGCAACGCTTGCGGTAAGTCATCCATTATTTGTGGCGGAGACCGAACTTCAGGCAAATAGTGAAGTGATTCCCTATTTTCGGTCTCTTCTGAGTGTAGTATCGATTCGGGCGCTGCGAAGATATCACTGTTTCGAGCACTCAGTTCTTGGATTCGCTTCGATCTGATCTTCTGGTCATATATTGACGAACCTTAGGATAAAACAAACGTTAATCTCAAGACTATCACCGCTTTTCAATGCAAACCTTGAGATCTCCTTAAGAAGGGATTGTCTGCCGTATTGAACACAAGAAGAGAAGACACGGAAGTGATTCGATGCCAAGGAATGGGTCCCAAAGGATCGCAAGACTTCGTTATGTCATACAAATCGGAGGAATCGTTTCTGACACAAGTCTTGGGTATTGAATAAAATTGTGTCTTCTCTTTGAGTAACTGATCGTCAAATGGTATATGTCTTGAATGGATCTCAACTTGTCTTTCATCTGAATTAAGGCCCGAATCAGTGGTCAATAAAAATCTGTTGATTAGAGAGAAGTCTTCGGCGGAACTGATCTCTTCCTTCGGGTACTTATAGTTGGCGTAGACTTTAGTCGCTTTGTTTGCCAACTGACGGATCTGTTGGATCCGTTGAACACATCTGTTGTGTCTCTGATTCATATCAAGAAGTTTGCCATTAATTGAATGGATTTTATCGTCGATTCGTTTGAAGATATTGTCACTAATTGTCGTCAATTGTTCTAAGTTTAAGAGTATTTGAGACATCATTTCTTCGCGTCTCATATTATATGGGATCAATTGAATCGGTTTAATGTCTTCTTTGGACATCTCTTTCATCTGAATATTATCTTTATTTTGTGATAATATCATAAAAATAATAAATAGTTTGTAATAAAAATCATGTGTTTTGTCAATAAAAGAGATGTAAACAAAACATTGAATCCCTTTAAATGATATCAAACATAAATAATGTCGGACTAACTCTTTTGGTAACTTTTTTTGAATGATCTTGATTATAATTGGAATGGCTTGATCAATTTTTTTAGCTCAATCAATTATCTAAATCGGTTTAATTTATTTTGTATTTAATGTCATTTTAAGTGATTAAATGGTTAAATTTATTTACTTTTTTTTCAACAAGGAAAATAATTGGTTACTTATTCAATTAGAAATACTCAATCAACTATTAAATATCTGATCATTATTTCTAAATTAGTTGCCTATTTCCCCCTTGCCCATGTCTGTTATAAATCTATTCAGCTCTCTCTCTCTCTCTCTCTCTCTCTCTCTCTCTCTCTCCCCTTCCCTCTCCTGCCCTCTCTCTCTCTCCCTCTCCCAAATTGGTTTGAAAGAGATTCACATTTAGGGCAAAACAAAAAACTAAATAGCTAAAAATGAACATGAACAAAAAAGGGCAGTCAATTAAAATTCAATAAAAGCTTATTTTAAGTGAAATTAAAACGAAATTTGAGCTCAAATTAAATGAATTTAATGAGGCTTTCAGTAAATAAAAGGTGTAATCAAATGATGAGATCTTCACTCAGGTCTCAGATCTTCGCTTCACTCAACGAAAAGTCAATTCAATTGTTTTCCCAAAAAGTTTTTTGAGTCGAAAAAATGAAACTCTTTTTAATTAAATTGATTTTGTGTCTGATTTTTGTATCGAAATCGTTTGGTTACAAACACGGCGGCAGTATTATCATCATTGGTATGGGTGGGGGTGGAGGTGGACATGGCGGTGGGGGAGGAGGTCATCACCACTATCACCAACAGAAACAGATAAGTTAGTTTAGATTTTCTAATGACCATGTTAATCGAGACAAATTCAACCTAGTTCCAATTCCGATTCCAATACCCATTCACCTTGGTAGCGGTGGTGGTGGTCATGGAGGCCATGGAGGTGGTGGTCATGGAGGCCATGGAGGTGGTGGTCATGGAGGCCACGGAGGTGGTGGTCAAGGCGGCGGAGGAGGAGGGTAATTATTTTGAACCTCTTCATAAACATTGATTGAAACGTTGATTTTAATTTTCATAGTGGATGTAACCATGGATAAATAAAACTTGGCCATCATTCAATCAACTTTATGCGTTCTCAAATAATGACCAAGCTTAAAAATATTTATTAAGCCTCGACTGTATAATTACATGAGAGGGAAGTGACCACAAGTTGTGGTGATATCTCTAAACAACTATTGATTTCCTAAAATTGAATTCAAATAAATTACATCAAAATAATCGCTTAAAACAAGTTTTCTTTGACTTCAATCAAAATCATTGTTTGTTTTCATCGAAAGACTTGTTTTTTATTCAAAGTATTGTAATTAAAGAAACAAAAATAAAATTCAGTGAAGATTAAGTACCATGCTCATGTTCTTGTACCAGTTCTTTAATCAGAATATTTTTTGTTCAAAATGTTTGAAATTCAAGAAAATCAGTGAAAAAGTAATGATTTCAAGCGTTTAGTTTTGTATTGAGTTTCAATGCTTTCAATGCATTCAAATGCAAAAACAAACCCATAATTAATGATTCGGTCTATCATTTTGATTATATCCCTGGACTTATTGAGCCGTGAATTTCCGCGAAATAAAATGAATGGACAGACGCTTCGGATTTCATTTATTGTTTGATTTCCTAAAAGGAATTGATTTTTATTTCAAAAAATTTAAAGACAAACAAAATTCTCTTTTTATTGAATAAAATGTTTCGGTTTATTATCTTGATATCTGTAGCCGTCATATACTCAGTGGAGTGCCGTCGACATCACGGCGGGACTATCATTATCATAGGTGGCGGTGGTGGTGGAAGTGGAGGAGGAGGTGGTGGTCAACATCATCACCATCATCAACAGCAGAGTCAAATAAGTAAGTGATCTTGCAAGAAAATGTGAACTAGATGTTTTATTGATTAATCGAATGAAATATAGTTCCGATACCGATTCCAGTCCCTGTGAGCCATGGGGGAGGTGGTAATCATTACTACCATCACAGTACAGACCATCATCACGCTCACCATGGAGGTCATGGAGGTCATGGAGGTCATGGAGGTGGTGGTGGAGGAGGAATGGGTCATATGAGGTGAATAACAATTACTGTAAAATCAATTTTCATTCAATTTGTTTACTGTTTTAAGTAGTGACGGATGGCATCGAAGGAAGTAATCAATTGATTTCATTCGATAGTTAACAAAATCATTGGAAAATGTCATAAATCATCTCAAATTTGATAGATTACCCGAATTAACTTATTTGCCCAGATCAATCTTTTTCAAGACATTGTTTTTTCTCAAGTGATCAATAAATTAAGCTTGACTATTTTCAAATAAATTGAAACTTGTGAAATTAATTGTTTGTATGATTTTCTCCAAGATTATTTCCTCTTTATTTAAGAAATGTTTAAAATCTAATTTAAAATAGTTTTAAACTCATATAACCCTCAAGTGTTTGACAAAAATAGACTAAATAACACAATTTATGCCTCAATTGGTTTTAAAATATGACCAAAAAACTAAATGAAGAGTCAATTTAGTAATTATTTGTTGTTTTTTGACATTTAATGAAAAACAAAATTTCAGATAAAATTAAATTGTTTTTTGGATTTGATTTTCTCACAATTCAGTGACTAATAAAAGATTCTGAACTTGAAGTCTGATATTTATTCCAAACTAACCACGAACTGAATTATCTTCGTGAAAATCGAACCATCTTGATTTTCTTATTATTAAGTGAACCGTTAAAAGAATGATAAGATAAATCAAACTCTGGAATAGTCTGTTTATTAACATTAACATGATAAATTAACTATTTATAATCTATAAATTCTTCGGATAATATTTAAATATATAAAAACATTTTTAATTATAATATTTTTGATTCGAAAGAGAACCCAATTAATAGAGTATTGAAAAACTTATGTCAAGTTTTGTGGAAAAAAAGATTAAATGATTGGAAAATATGTTATTCATTAGTAATACCCGGAGAGAACTCAACCGTTACGTCTCCGAAACAGAATGTCTGACAAAAGCCGCCATCGATTTTGACGGACGCGTAGAGAGTCTTCTGAAGTTTGACTCCCTCTCCATCGCATGCATTATCAGGGACTTTGATGAAGACCATCTTGGTGAAATTACCGCCAGCACAGATGCCCTCAGTAATTGGTCCTTTCTGAACAAGAACTAATTGACCTGAGAAAAAATAGCAGCTAGGTAATTTTGAATTTTATATTAGTAACAAACCATTGACGTGAGCAGAGAATGTATCCAAGTTATGGAGGTTGAGGACCAAGACACCATCCGTAAGAGTCATGTTGTAAAGTGTGTCGACTTTCTTATAGCTCCAGTCATTGCACGATATTTTCGTCGGAAAATGTTTCCGATAATAGAGTTCTTTGACATTTGATTCCGAATCGCATTTGAATTTCTGGGTAAGTGTTTCGTTGGTGTCTATCAATGGCGTCAATTCTGTGTCCAATTGAAGTAAAGTAATTGAAAATCAATTTTAAAATCACTGATAATTACCGATTGATATCTCCTTTTCAGGTAAATATGTTTG
>JAQIXV010000487.1:0-32841 GCA_034700625.1 Tectocepheus velatus | reverse complement strand
TCCAAAACAACTGTCGGATGGCTTTCAAACTTCATCGACAGACCACTAAATTGATGTCTGAAGGCTATCAACAGAAGAAAACTATTGTCTCATTCAATGCCTTCACTTTTGATTTAATTGGTTTTAAGAAATTGTAATTTCGTTGTTATAACCAAAAAATTGTTTATCTCTTCATTATATTAATCTATTTATGTATTAAAAGTTGCGTTTTTTTTCAATAAATTTATTTATTATACAAATATAATATCATCTGTAATACAAATGGACGGAATAATAGGTATTTTGGAATTACATAAGAAAATAGTGTTTCTCATCTACAGGTCATAAGTAGTTATCAAAAGCAAAGTTTTATTTGATTTTTCTCTGAAACCCTTTCTGTTGTCTAAACGTCAGGTCGTCTTAAATGGGGAATACATATGAAGAACAGTCATCACAGTCTCAAAAAAACATAATACAAATATTAAAACAAATCAACGTTTTGTTTAACCAAAAAATTTTTTCATTAAAAAGCGATTCGAAGCGAATAATAAACTTTGCATTCATTTGAATATCTATTAAAAATAATTGCCATTAAAAGTGTCGGAAAAAAATAAACATTAAATTCATACAAAAATTTGTCACAAAATTAATAAAAATGTTTTATAACTTTATAAGTCTTTGAATAAAATAATAATTATATTGACTTTTCTTGTGATAAAATATATATATTTTTTCGATTTTTAAAAAAACATTTTTCTTCTTAAATAAAAACCTCTTTTTGTTTGTATCTCTAAAAATGTGTTTAAATTTTTAGATTTAAATTTAAAAATGATTTTTACACTAAAATGTTATGAAATGATTAAAACAAAATAATATGTAATAAAATAATTGTTCGTAAAAATTATTGGCATATATTTGGGTATAAACTCAAAGATTTGATTGCATTTCGGTTTCTCTCTATTAAATCACTTCTGGCTTAAGAAGAAGTGGTAATCATAGCAACGGACTCAACAGTGTTTCCATTCTGTCCGCTATTCTCAATGGGAGTGCCGTCGAAGTTGGTCTCGATTTCGCGCTGGGCTTTGGATATCTTGACCTTATTTTTGGGTGAGTCCTGTTGTCCGGCTTCCATCGCAAACATTTTCATCTTCTCCTGAAAACTCAGTTTCTCCGGACCGACATTCGGCCGATTCTGACTACTTCTCATCCGTTCGGCTTCTATTCGATGTCGCGGATCGTTATACACCTCTTGAGCGCCGATAACTCCGGGAGTGTTACCCGAAACGTACGAATTGTTTCCCAATACTTCGTCGATGTCCTGAAGTGTGAAACTATTGTTCACTTCAGAGGTTTCCGACTCCAAGCGTTCGGAATCGTCTAAGGCTTGGGCGGGACTGTCATTCCAGGAGACCTTTTTGGGCGTGTGGTTCGTCTGCGGCGCCGACGACTGCTCAGAGATGTCGCCGTTTCTCAGAGCCGACGGATATTTCGACGAATTGTCAAGAGTTGAGTTGTAATCACTCTTTGGTTCGGGAACTGACTGATAGGCTGACGAAGTGGTCATTAGTAAGCGGTCGAGTCGTTGCGGCGCCTCAAGAGGTGGCGGAGATTTGGGTAATGGCGGAGGGATTTCGTTGACCGAAGAACTATTGTTCAACTGATTGGCCATCGGATGACTCTTTTGATATCCTCTTTGATATCTGAGGTCTTCGTCCTAAACAACAAAATCAAAAAATTATTTAATTATTTCAAAAAAATATTTAAAATCATTGATTACTTGTTGTCTTCGTTTGGCTTCCCTTAAGAGCCTTTCCTCTTCCATTTGTGTCGCTTCGAGCTCTTGATGTCTTCGGTTCTCTTCAAGTTTGAGTTGTCTGAGTCTCTCCTCTTGGAGTTCCAACTGATTGGTTGTATGAATATTATTGTTTAGTTGTGACCTTTTGGCCCAATCCTCCAGATTTGGTCTGAAGTTCTGCATTTGTTGCTGTTTTTGTTGCATTTCTCGTTCTATTCTTCGCTGTCGTGTCCTTTCAATGTCTTGTTTCATGGATAGCATCCTTTCCCTATTGTCGGCCCTATCGAGCATTTCGTCGTCTTCTTCCTCTTCTTCTTCAACGCCTTCAGCCCTTCTTTGGAACTCTCTTTCGATAACTAATTTCCTGAGCCTTTCCTCGTGTTGTGGCGATCGATATGGAAGTGACTGCAAGTATTTGATCTCTTCATTTCTCGATTCCTCTAATCTCTGTTGAATTGCCTGAAGATATCAATTTAGTTATCAATCAACAAATGATATCAATTCTTATTCATAGAAAAAAAGCAGGAAATCAATGAATCATTTCAATGATTGAACAGATTTTAATCATTGAAATGATTTGAAAGGATAGGGATTGGAATTTATGTGTGAAATAAAGTCATACATTCAGTCATAGAAATGAAGCAATAATTCAATTTTTAGACAAACTTTTTGTTAAAATCCTTGAGTTGTTTGAAAAGCAAAAGAGATATTCAAATGAAATGTTAGCGAAAGGAATGGCATTAAAGCGAATAAAAATAAGGAAAAACAATTAATTACCCGCTCCTTCTCCTCCCTTTCCCAGGGGGAGGGACTGACAACACCCGAATTGTTTTTACGCATATCTTGATTATTAATGACTCGATTATTACTGTTATTCAGAGCGTCAGTGAAAGGAGTTTTCTGTGCACTACTGGTCGGCGATCGCGGCTCTGACTGACGCGAAGGCGGATAACCCGACGGTCCGTACCGGTAACTGACGCTCGGGGGCGGAGGGTGTGACAGAGTCTGAGGTATGCTGTCATGCGGTTCCCGATAAGAGTTACGCAAATATGCGTTCGGATTATAATTTGCTAACATTTGTTGGGCTGTCGGACGTGGTTTGGGTGCCGGAGGGGGTGCCATACGATGTAAGACTGGTCCTCCATTCATTCCCTGCATTTGTTGTTGTTGAGGATAGTAATGCGGCCGTTGAGGCCATTGTCCATTGGGAGCACTTCCACGGAAAATGGGTCCCATTTGGGGTCCGCCCGAATGCATTCGTTCGTCTCTCCTCCTGACCTCTTCACGCATCTCATCCATCTTCGCCTCCTGTCTCATCATATCTCGCTGTCGGTCAATGTATGGCGGGTGAGGGGGCGGGTAATTACGCGAAGGGTAGTCCATTTGTTGAGAGTCATTATAGTCTTGCGAGTGACGACTCTGTGCGTACTGTTGTTGCTGTTGTTGTTGAGGATAATGGAATTGATCCGCTCCTGAAATCATATTAGGGTTCATTGCGATCTGTGGTCGCGGAGATGTCGGCGTTACGGGACTGTTAGCACTTTTAGGTCCCATATATTGGTCCTGTTCTCGATTCGATATCATAGCTGACAGGGGTCTGGCATTCTGTTGAGGGTTATACTGTTGGCCATCGTTTTGAAGAGATGTATGAGAGCTGTGAAGCATTCGTTGCGGCACTGAATTGGATGCCGTCTTCTGTTGCGTCGGTTGTATTTGATATAACTGTATGTTCTGATAGTGACGTTCCTCCGGATAGAGTTGTTGCGACTGAGAGGACGACATTCTCTGCTGAGAATTCATACTCATCTGTGAGTCGGGTCGAGAGGGGCTGTAACTCCCAATTGTGTTATAGTTGGCCATCGATGGGTGCGGTGCGTAGTTTCTTGTGCTGTTCATAGCGTCGGTCGCTTGTTTCATGTGCTGTACGGAAACCATTTCAGACGCAGACTTAGGGATTGAGTTGTACTGATTGTGGGGTCCGCCCACTGTGTACGGCGGCGGCACTTCATTTGTCCGGCGCTGTTGCAGCGGCGGCAGAGTCTGGCCGTTGACGGCTGCCATCGGATTGTCGTCAATAAGTGTGGGCACACTTTTGCTGCCTTGGATTCTGGGCTGAGCTGAGTGTTGCTGTTGGGCTCCAACGGCGCTCACGGTATTCCTGTGCGCACGCATTTGGAACTCCTGTTCGTGACTTATCCGACTCGGAATATCCCGTTCACTCATTCGCCGCGGATTACCATAACCTATAGGTTTTGCGAAGGGAAGGGAACATCACTTTTAGAGTACAGTTATTAAAAACAATTGAAAAACTTGTGATAAATGACTTAATAATAGAATTATCAACAAATCAAACAACAGTTTTGAGTAAAATAATAAAAATTATATCCAAACGAAACGAATTGAAATTCATGAGAAAAATGACAAAAATGTTGAGAAAAATAAAAACCAAAAAATTTTAAGCATTTGAACAAAAGAAGAAATAAATCGATTAATAAAAATACAGAAATTTTTTAAAAAGAAGTGAATTAATGGAAAATAAAAATAAAATAAACGAAACAATAGTTTTATATCCGAAGACATGAGAAAAGAAGTTAATTAAGAAATACCAGAACTGAACGAATCGTTTGTTTCCTTATAATGAAGTCGAGAATCGATGAAAATATTTTGAGACTTATTGCCAGAAGCAGAAGAAGATGTGCACGAATGGGATACACAGGACAGACAATTACACTTTGCGAGAGATATTTGATTGATTGCCGATTGTATTAATTGCTTTGGAAATAGTTCACTAGATTTTAATTTAAGAGTATTTGCATAATATTTGCTGATTTGTTGGCAAACATAGCAGTTATTGAAGATATCATTACAGACATCGCAATTGGAAAGACACGAACAGACGCTATTGGGGTTAGACTCAAGTGATTCATCACTTCTACATTTGTACAATACTTTTGGACTGTATTTAGGAACAGAACCGCTTTTATTCTGTTCATATGAATTGTTATTCTGTTCTTCAGCTCTAAAATAGTTATTACTATTACTAGTATTCGATATAATCAAAGACATTGACTGACGTATTGTTCGTTTGCTATCAGACGTCGAACTGGTTTTGGATTTTGATTTGAATTTTAGTGGAAATAATGCACTTTTAAGATATGTTAACGGATTAGTTGTTGAGGTCGTCTTCTTTTGGACCTCACAGTCGGTCACCTTTTGTTTGGATCGGATCTGAGACCGATCTAAAGTCTGAACCGTTTCCCATTGTTTAGGATAACTATTTGTAGTCGTCTTATCATTAGTTAAACACATTTCGGTGACATCAGAGTCAAAGATATTTGACGCACAAAGAGTTGTATCGGAGTTCAGATCATTTGCTGTGCAATCGATTTGTGTTTTCAAGGAATCAAAACTAGAGCTACATTTAAGAGGTTTACACTCAGCATAAGATTTATTGGTTTTAATCAATGATTGTTTTGTTAGCTGTGAGTCAAGCGTTGAACACACTATTTATGAGACGACAGAACAGTTTTGTCGGATAAACAGATGGAGAGAAGAGTTCACAGAATGAGAGGAAAATTTGTTAATAGATTTCAAAACAGATATTAAAGAAAAAGAGAGAATCACTTAATACTACAAATTAGTTGAGAATTATAGTAAAAACATTGAAATTATAGGAAAAGAGGAGCGAATCATATTTCGTGATAAGAGATAAATGCGAACAACAGTTAATGAGTTATTACCTCTCGGTATTGAGGGCGAGGGTTGGGCCAAAATGTTTGCCAATCCGTGATATATTGCTCCCTGTTTGGCCACCTCCAGCGTTACTACCGGCCCGGTTTGGGTCATTAATTCAGCGGCACGTTCTTGGGTTATGCCTATCAGTGAATGGCCGTCCACTTTAAGTAATTGATCGCCAGCTGTAAGTCGTCCGTCCTTTCAATTCAATTCAGAGTTGGAATTAATTTTATAGCAATTTATTAGAAAAATCTTAAAATCGATTAAATTCTTGTCTTGTGAGCAAAGAGTGGGAAAGGGATTGCATTCAATCACTCACCAGATCAGCGGCGCCGCCCTTAACAACAGATTTGATAAAAATTCCGAGTCTATCCTGATTATGACCCTTCGCAGCCACAATACTCAGACCCATTCCGTTATTGATTTTTTGGAGTTTCAATATCTGGACTTCGGGTTCAGGCACTGGCGCTGTAGATAACCGCCCGGAGGGGGGAAGCATCTGATGGTGTACCGCTTGATTCGGATGACTGTGCACTTGTGTTGGCTGTTGTTGGTGTTGGTGTTGCTGCTGAGGCTGAGTCATCAGCAGTGAAGAAGTCATTGGCATTTGAGCGGCAGAAGTATTCATTTGCGGCGAGTGGTCAGTCACAGACTCAGGCACAGTGTTTGGCTGATTGTCGTCTTGTATTCTGGGATTGTCCTCAGAGGACATCATATATATGTTCCAATAGCCACAAGACGTCGGTTGTATAGTCAGGTGACATAAACCCGACTCAACTAATGTCTGGACGAACTCTATTAAACCGGAAGGAATTCCTCGAACCATATCACAGGAGTAATCGTCTTCTGGCAAAAGGAATGGCAACTGTAGGTCCGGCTCCTCCTCGAGTTTGACGTCTCGCCCATCCCTTCTTTCCATTTCGTCTGCAGTACTTTCGGCCACTTTTACGACGTCTTCGATGAGTTCTCTGGGAATCGGTGTCTCATTACCCGATGGCTCGTATCGCTCGAGAATACGCCTCAACTGAAGTGAATTCAATTTAAAGCACTTCAATGTCAGACCACTGATGTCTTCGGCGGTGCTCTTCGGTGAAGAGAGAAGATATGCTGTTTGTACGATACGATTGAGGTGACACTCGGCGGCCAACTCCAGGCCCTGTTTCTCGGCCCAAATTGGCCAAACCTGGATCAGACGCTTCTTAAATCTTTGTCCCCAAACTCTGGTGCAGTAATTGATTGGGGAATCGGAGACACCGATCACTCTATTGAATAACTGCATGTTTAAGAAGTGAAACAATTGGGAGAAGAGTTGTATAGTGAGGGCCGCGTGGATTCGACACCGACGGAGTAGATTCATAGCGTTTGATAAGACGATCAACAGTTTGGATGTCGTCACCGAAACTTTGTCGTCGATGTCGTCACAGTCTTCGAGAAATGCCGGCAAAGAGTTCAGTATTTCTGTCTGAAGACACATAACGAGACTTCTGAAGGCGAGCTGAACCCCTTCCGCCAGAATGTCCTGTGCGTCGAACGTGAAGGCACTCAAGTGTTTGTCCTGTTTTAGGAAATACAACAGTTCTGATGAGTTCGCTAACCAAAAGGCAACATATGACGGATCCCGATAGTGCTCTTCGATTATCTGATGGATAAGTGTCGCCACTTTGTTAGTGAATTGAGTCAATCGATGAGCCCTTTCTTCGGGAGTGATCTCAGGCTTGAAATGCGTCGACGCTCTGAACCGGACCCCCATATATACTGTAAGCAAAGGATAAAATAAAACAATGGATTAGTTTTTCTGATCTAAAGTGCAATCAATCGATAAATAAAATCAAATTAAAGTCTTTAAAGTAATCACTGACTCGTATAAGTGACCGACAGTTTGAACTGCACTGCATTCGGATCAATACGATTGATGATTGAGTTGAGAATTGCGTCCTCTCTTTCCTCCCACAGCTCGAGAATTGCTGGAAGTATAGGATCCGATCCTTTCTTAGATGGCTGTTGACTGTTGTCCCTAAGTATAGGTCCGTTGGCTGTCATCTGACGCGGTATCGAACCATTTGTTTCGTCGGATTTCTTCGACATCTTCTCATCTCTGGATGTCGTCGAAGTTGTCTCAACATTTCCGTCGGCGTCGAATGTCGTCTCATAACTGCCCCGGGATTGGGGGCCCGCGAACTGAATGTCGTTCGGCATTTTCCTGAGACTTTCGTGAATTGTGTCTCGCATTAGGTTTGGCGACAGTTGTCGGCGCTGGTCCTGAAGCGGATCAATGAACTTAAATGTGTGTAATTTGCCGAAACGGACGAGCATTCCGTGTCTTAAGATAGTTGTCTCATAAATACGAGTGCCGTTTACGTAAGTCTCGGCGTCTCTACTGCTTGGGGTCACAGTGACGATGCCCTCCGTGTGCGCAATGACACAGTGTCTCGCCTGAACATTAGGGCCATACAGTTGCAGACATTGGCTGTGGTTTGAAGAGTTGGAGCGTTCGCTTCCAACTTCAGTCACATTCACATATAAATAGTGTTTTTTAGGCATTCCTTTAGTTATTTCACTGCCGTCTGGGTTTGTCTCAGAAAGATATGGCAGTCGTTCCAAAGCCTCGTCGTATTTGGTATATCCCGCTTCCATTTCTCCCTTAATTTGTTTCGGTTTCTTCTTCTTTTTGCGGGGCTGGTAGTCAGCGGGTCGTCTCCTTATGTGAAACGTAAGTACGCCTCTCGACTTGTTGTGCGCCTTTTCTATAGATAGAGGACAGTCGTCGTCATCTAATATGTATTCCCTAATGCCGGCCGAGTTGTGCAGATCGTGGATAGGGTTTGCGTCGCCGTTGGCTAACGGAACAATCAGTTGGACCAAACAGTAGAGGGCGGGGTCTTCCTTATCCTTCCCATACTTTTCGAGTATCTCTTTGACTGCGTGGGCGGCGGTGTCGCGATCTGAGAGAAGTATTGTCTTGTATGGCACGTCAGGGTTTATCGATTCACCGAATATCCGAAGAGTTCCGCCTAAGAGACCAAAAACAATACAAACAATAAATTAATTGTCAAACAATTTAAATGAAAAAACAAACAAAAAGATTAGGACCACCGGTACTGACCCTTTTCCTCTCCTCCCTCTTGACTAAATTGCTGTAACTTTTTCTCCAACTTTTGTTGTCGTCTGCGCCTCATAACAGCCTCGGGATTTGATATGGAACGGGTGAAACTCGTCTCCGGTAACTCTGTATACAACTTCTCGGCCAACGAATCCTTTGCCGTTTCGGAGGCCTTAAGTTTCTGTTGTTTTTCCCGTTTCTTCTGCTCCTTCTTCTCTCGTTTAGAGAGTTTTCGTTTGAATTTATTTTCGTCTGTTTTACTAAAAGCCGGTAACTGTCGAAACAAATTAATTTTTAGCACAGAATAGACATTAAGAAAGACATAAATCAATTCTATTAATCAAATCAAATGTAAAGACAGTCCGACAGAAGAGAACACGAGTTTAACAACACTTCGGTACAAAAGAGATTTAATTATAAGTCGTTTTTTGGATATATTTAGAGATAATTAGAGTCAATACTCGACTCGAGAGTCAAAAGTGAAAAACGAGCGAAAAATTCATATCAAAGGGAAGAGAAGTGCCGTTAATAATGAAATACAGCAGAAAAGAGAAGTGTTTTTTGGATGTTATTCAGAGCTCTCGCTGTCTGCCAGCGCTCTGTTATTTGAATTATGAAGAGTGAGAACTGGGGATCGACTTACATATGTCTTCTCATTCATCCTACGCAATAGGAACCTGCCTTCGCGGTCATCCCTATGCCAATTGAGTTGAACCAAAAGAGGCATTTCGTTTTCAGACAACTTTCTCTCATCTGTTAAGTCATCGAAAGATCAAAAATTATTTAACGGAATGACAAACGATATGTCAGTTTATAGAGAATGAGAAGAAAATCAATAAATACCTCCGTTTTCGTGGATCTCATATAAAGCGTATTCGGGAACCGATAGCATACGAATGTCGGGACGAAACTTCTCTATCAATACGTTTATGACGTCCTGAGTAGTGGCAGTGCTGGCGACTCGTATGCACTTTGTGGCCACTTTCTGACCGGCGTCTTGGAAATAGAAACGCATAACTCCATTGAATTCGAGTGCCTGGATATTGAACATCAAAATGATCAGATTCAATTCAAATAGTATTTCAAAAGTGAAAAATTATTCAAACTATTATTCAAATTGTAAAGATCTGAAAAGCAAGCTCATTTAATGCGATTGCATAGAAATTTGAAATGGTTCAGGAGAATTGATCATGCAAATATAGAAATACATAAATATATAAATACATAAATATATAAATCCAGTATAGTATACAAGTCTAGTATAGAGCCGTTGCCTACGGAATGCTAATAAAGTATTAGTTTTTTCCAAGAATTTATTGGAATAGAAGGAACTGAGCCGTGTATTGACTTTAGCCTTTGACCAAGGTGTAAAATGAGACTTTTTATGGTTTAAGTATTTGTTTAATTTTGTCGCCGTTTATAATACTTTTCTCAACTCTTGAGCAGAAATTCAACTTAAAAACAGTTCATATGATATGTTATACGAAAAAGAGTTTTGCTATTCTTTGGACCAAAAACTAAATTCTTATTCAACTGTTAATATCTAAACAAAATATTTCTCTTTGTGTGTATATAACTGTATATAACTGTATATAAATACATAAATATATATTACGTTTTGTGTTTGCCTTTAATGAAATTCAACGGAACTGAGGGATAGGGAGAAAGAGAAAAGAATAGCTTTCAAAAGGAATGGTGACTGGAATTCGTTAGACTGTGATAGGTTATTTTTAGATAACAATTTTGATTATTGAATGTAAATAATTGATGGCAAACAGCAATTGATGGCCTGTTTCTCGCTTTGCATTAATTCAAAATGCATTATGAAATTCATGTGCAATAAAAACAAGAAAAAAATTATTTCTATTATTTTAATTGACTCTAAATAATAGACAAAACAGTTGAACGAATGACCAAGCTAATTGTCTCAAATAATTAGAGTTGAAACAAAAAATAATTTAAACGACTATTTAGTCCAATTAAAAAAACCTCTGAAGAAAATAATTTCAGTTTAAACACTAT
Organism: Tectocepheus velatus; assembly: GCA_034700625.1. Classification (NCBI taxonomy): domain Eukaryota; kingdom Metazoa; phylum Arthropoda; class Arachnida; order Sarcoptiformes; family Tectocepheidae; genus Tectocepheus; species Tectocepheus velatus. The sequence goes on along the minus strand of JAQIXV010000487.1, from coordinate 22,210 downwards.
GTCTAACTCTAATTCAATTTGGAAGTGGATATGACCCCTATTTTCTTAACAAGTACATTTTTATTAGGAATGACTGCTATACAGCTAATTTCGCAAACTGTTCTAGATAAGTTTTTCAATTGTTTGTGAATATCTTTTATTTGATTACTGAGTAGAACATCATCTAAGCTCTTGTTCTTTTGAAAAACAGCAAAAAAGGAACAGCAGATTAAGCCTATGCTCTAAAAGAGTTATTGAGTGCAAACAATTTATGCCATATTTATGAACAAAACTCAATAGAAATTCAATACAATATTTCCTCTTTTTATACGAAAATCTAATCCATTATTCATTTCTAATAAAAAATTTTCGACTCATAACACAATTTAACACAATTTTCAAACTCGACTGAAATACCAGCACTTCTTGGAGTGGAGTGGACTCTCAACCCTGGAATCTGAGCGCTCAGGGCATCGGAGGTTGAGATTAATTTTTTGACAACAAATGTCAAATCGATACCACTTTTCAGATCAAATACTTCCCCAACTATTTTGAAACTACCGGAGCATTGAGAGCCACTCCAAAGTAAAAACCACTTGATCCCCTTCTCCCCTTTTTAGGTGTATGTGCATTTGTGTGCAAGATCAAATTAGACAAATAAAAAAAGTTTGGGAATAATTGAAACAAATTAGAAGCAAAACTGTAGAGAAATGGGTCACTTCCAGGACTGGAAAAATCAAATTTGTTTTGATTGGGAAAATGTTTTTTTCTCAACAAATCAATTGTCGATAGGCTATGGAGTGGTATCTGTAGTGCTCTATAAACGGTTTGGTTAACCATTTCAAGTGAACTTTGCTCTGAAACGACTGAAACGCTCTGAAAATATTTGTAGTCTTTTGGGTCATTGCTATGCCTTTTGAATGCCTTCTCCTATGAATCAGAGCCTCAATACATGTGAATACCTCAGCACTGGTATTATGTGAGGCATTCTGAGGCACCTGACTCTCAGTCGACTGCCTGCAGAACCAGTTGTTGGATGGGCTCAGTGTCTGATCCTTAACTGAAACAGCGCTCTGATGGCCGTTCCTCAGCACTCAGGGCTCTTACAAACTGTGTGCAACAGGCTATGGGTGGCTGTGCTCTAAGGAACGCCATCTTAAAAACACTTGCCGTCCAATTATGTGAATCCGATAGAGGAAAGCACTACAGGAGTCGAGTCCAGCGATAACCACAACAAATACGACTTTGACTCTCAAATACATAAAAACATCACTTCTTAGGCGACCATAGGATTCAATAAATGGCAGAAAAAATCTTTTGAAAACCAATTGAAAGGCATACGTATTGTGAGTACAATACAAAGGGAGAGACAAAACACATGATTTCAACACAAGTCAAGTGTTATGACAGTATGTGTTGTCATTAAGCGGTCGCTCAGGAAAAAAACAGAGGAGTAGTCGGCGCCCGACAGCACAGCACACGTACCTCATTTGGTTCGCTTATCTCAAACAGATCCAAACGGTTGGCATTCCATTGGCAGATGATATTCCTCAGTGTCTCCCTATCGGACACTTTTGTCTTATCCATTATATTTCACTTCAATTTAAAAAAGTTTTTCATTTGAAATACACATAACGTATAACAACAACACATATAAACTTGTATTCAGATATTATGTGCAATGGTTTCATATGTAGAGCCCCTTGGCATCAGACAACAGTGCATTGCAGCGCATACTTGCAACTAAATATTTGGCTCTACCAGAGCTATAACATGAGAACAGCACAGAACAGCTCACAACAACTCAGCACAACTTTTTTTACTTTCAATTCTCTTTTGATTGGCTGACTAGAGTCGACTCCCAGTGCGACTACAATGCCTAACCACAGTGCCATCTGAACGCCATATTCCTATTCTAATGGGACAGTCCTTTCTGAGAGCAGTTCTAATGAGAAAAAGTTTTTTTGTTTGTCAGTTGTTTTGAGCACTGAATTGAAATTTCAATCATAATATCCAATCATAATATCCTTGAAATTTAATCATTAAAACCAAACATAAAATCATTTGATAGTTATTCAGGAATTTTAAACATTTCTCTCAAATATCAATACAAATGAAACTCAATTCAAAACAATTGAAACACAAAACAAAATAACTTTAAATTTGAATAATTTTGGTCCAAATTCTGAGCTTCTCTTCTAATTAGGCGTTTAAACGAGTTTTTGGTTATAATTAGAATAAATTAAAATTCAATTTTCAAAAGAATTTCATTCATTATTAACTTATTTGTTGACAAAAAAGAGTACAAAAAACATAAATTTATGTATTATTTACACAACAGTTAATAAACAGATAATTATAGAGGAATGGAATGGAAAGGAAGGGAAGGAATGACTAATAATGTAAATGATTTTATTTAACGATTTGTTTTATAAATAACTTTTCATCAAATCATTTGATAATTCAATGAAATTGATTCCAAACAAAAATATCATTTTTTATGAAACTCTTGACGTTTGTGGGAATAGCGATCGCAACGGATCTGTTTGTCTATCGGCACCGCCTTCAGCGCTATCTAAAGGTATACTTCCGCCCAAAACTTTGATATTAGAGGCCGTCAGGAAAATGACTGCCGTATAGACATCCATAGGACCTGATATCAACAGTTTTGTGCCAATGGGTGTGTTGGCCGACAAACACGGGATAGGATTGTATTCAATTGATTTACATTCGGTGACGCCATCGGTCAACACCATAGACAGCATACGGGACCCTCTTTTGGTCACTTTCTTTTTCGGTTCAGTTTTTCTCTTTTTGAAGTTCAGTTTTGTCCGGTTTTCCGACTCATTACCCGAGGCCTCATCGGAACCGCTATTCTGTTCTTCTTCGAGAGCGTCGGCAGCGCTCAGGACTTTGGGTCGACTGATATCTTCAATTGAATTGATCTTAAAATCAAATAAAACAAAATTTGTGTCAAAAACGAAACAAAAATCTGATAAAAAAAAGTTTGTCCTATACTTGAACCGCATATTTGCCATTAAGTGTTGTCTTAACGGGTCTTTCATTTTGTTGATCGACTTTTATTTTATTGCAATCGATGGGAAGTACCGCACAGTTCCCGTCTGAACTGATTTTCTTGAGGTCAGAGTTCAGCCAATTCTGATAAACCGTTTCATTTGTGATACTATTGCTTGCATTCAATTGATTTGTTATCCATTGGTCCGAAACAGTGATAAACTTAGACTTCAAGTAGTCTTTGATTGGTCTCAATCTCATCAGAGTTCCAGAACTCATATCTCTGTCGAAAATTAATATCAAAAATAGTAAAAATTAATCATAAAAACTATCGGACAGTAAACAGAAAAAAATTTCTCATCAATTCCTATGAAAGTCAATCATCCGGTGAAGTGTTTCGTCATTTGTTTACTATAATGACTGCAATACAGTCGACCCTCTCTTTAATTCAGATTAGATTCTCGGAAAGTGTGGCTATTTTTAAGATAATTATTTGACAAAACATTCTCTAAATTAAGCCAAAAGTGATATCAAAGTGAATATAATCTCTCTTATGATTCAGACTTTTGTTATTTGATTTTAAATTTGATTAAAAGTAATCGACTGTAAGAGTGAGGAGTGTTTCCTATGGTCTGAACAAACAGATTAAATGTCAATTTGATTGCGACTCAAAACGACTCAAAAACATATTTTTAGTCGATTTTCAGCTAAATATCTGGTGTTTTGAACTCAAAAATATTTTGAAAACTTTCCCAAAAAGTTGTTTGAATACTAGACTACTGTCTAATTAAAGTCCGGATTTCAATACAAATATTTAATAATTCAATTGAAAAATGAGTAAAATGGGTGGTATTGGAGAGACTAAAGAACCGGATAATACAGTCCATGAGATCTGTCAAAAGGTTTTTAATAACTTTTTTATTAAAAATAACTAAAATATTGTTTTAATAAAAAACATATTTCTGAACCGGATTTGGATTTTTGGCCAAAAAATACTTCATTTCATTCAATAATTTTTTTTATGAATGAAATCATTTTTTATCGTTTTTTACTCAAAAATCAAATCAAATCCAAAACTATTGACAAAAATCCTTAAATCTATTCCTAAAAACTCTTCTATCGATAGGTTCGGGAAGAAGTTGAGGCCAAGTCTGGCCAGAAGTTCACCGAATTCACTGCAATCAAATACAAGACACAATTGGTTAATGGCGTCAACTATTTCATCAAAGTATTGATCATTTTGTGGTCAAAACAATTGATTTCTAATTAATTTTATCACCAAATGAAAGGTTCGGATAAGTGATGGACAATACCTCCACATCAGAGCCCACAAGACTTTTGGCGGCGAAATAACATTCGCCAGACATCTCGACAACAAAACCCTCGAAGAAGATATTGAATACTTTGATTTGAATTAAGACATTTTGATAATCAATACAATTATTTAACTCTTATTTTAATCAATAAATTGAATTAATTTAAAGAATTTATTGAAAAATTCAAACAAAATATGTATTGAAAAGAAAAATTATTTTTTATACCGATTTCTGAATAAAAGATTTGATTTTAATCCGAAAACAAACGAAAAATACTTACATTTGATTAAAATATTGACTTTAAATGACTTTAATTAAGAAATTAATTACAAAACAATTAAAACAAATTCAGTGAAAAAAATAGCGGCAAAAGTGTTGACAAAAAATTACGTTCAAAAGACATGCGTTTTGTTTGGCGTTTGTTTACAAATTCAAGAATTAAATCCTGATCTTCAAAAATAATCTTGGTCACTTTACAATTCAACTTATTTAGTCTTGGCATTCAACTCATCTAATCTTAAGACACGAAAATGCCGTCATTTGAATTGTTTTTCATAACCAAACAAATGGCAAAAGTAATAAATATTTTATTTGTTTTTAAATTAAATTTTTATTTAAATGTTGTTTTGATTTACAGAAAGATTTGGTTTCGTGTCTCAAAAGAACGGGTGAACTGATCCTCGACTCAAATGGTGTGTTACGTAAGATTGAAAACTTGGGGACCCGACAACTGCCCTTTAAGATACGGACACCCGTTCCCGGAAAGAAGAGATACACCGCCGGGAAGTATGTCCTCATATTTAGTGGTCATATATTTGAATATGAATTTAAATTTAATGTTTGAATTGACGGACAGTTTCTTCATCTATCACTGCGATGTCCCGCCGCTAACCATTCATAAGATATTTGAGACGTTAAGAATGGACACCGACTTAATGAAAGTCAGGTTCTCCGAAAAGACTCAGAAAATACCCGAAGACTATGTCTGTACTCTCGATGAAGAGTTGAGACCACCGGCGCTGAGGCCCACCATTCAGTCGCTGATGAGACAAAACGAGGAACGGCTCCGAAAGTCAAAGAAAATCATTTCAGTCGAGTGAAGCAAATAATAGACAAAAGTTTTTGTAATTTTAATTTCGATCTAAAAAACAATTTTATAGACTTTTCGCAGATTTTGTGTAAATTTTTAAACAAAAAATAAGAATTGGATTTAATTTTAATTAAATAGTGATTCAAATTATATTGAATTAAATGATAGAAAAAGTCGATTATTTGTTCTGATAAGTGATGTTCACATATGACGAGTGTTCCCGAAGTTGATTCCGCTCTGATTCGCCCCTTTGTTGGACCCGTACTGTAGGCCTATGACACCCGCTCCGGCCTTAAGCTGTTCGTCGCTGAAGTTCCTGACGTTGGCCTCTGACTCCTTCGGTCCGATACTTTTGACCCCATATTTGGACGCCTTTCGGGCCAAAGACTGCAAACATATTTGGACGGACGTGAGGTTCTGCTGTTCCCAGAGGTCTATGGTTTGAAACTGTTCTTCGGAGGGGACGCCCATCTTTCCGGCCGCGTCTAAGAAGAACTGAATGTTTTCCATACACTTGAAGGCCATCTTCGAAGTGTTGTATTTCTTTATGGCGTCCTTTTGTATGGCATTTATTAGTCTATCAAATGATAAAAATTTTGTTTAATTTCTGAACAAAAATTTCTAACACTTTTTGTGTCTTCACTGACCGGCAAAGAACTGTTCCGTCTTTGAGTGTCTCATAGAAGTCATCATTTTTTCCGCTGGTATTCAAGTCCTCATTCAAGAGCTCTTTCATCCAAAGGAGTATCTGATGAGACAATTCCGGATCATATTTCGAATTTATCTGTGAATATAATAACAAGAAATTTATTATCAATTGATTGGATTCTTGCAATTCTTTGTCGATAAGTAGGAAAAAAAGAAAAATGAAATTCAATGCTCAGGAACTGATAAGTCGACTCCTTTTCCCGTTATTTATATCCTTATATCCAAATATGTTTTGATAACAAATCAATTTTTATTTGATTTAATGAAATACTTTTTCAGAGGAATTACTGGAAATCTATCATAACTTAAGTGAAATGAATGACAGACTAAATATGCAAAAGATTTAATCCTTTTAATTGATGGATAAGATTAAAGTTGAGTGAAATTCTTGAATTCATATCTAATTCAATGGCCTATATATTAGTGGAGAGAAATGGATTGCATTCGAAAACAATTCATAATTTTTAACAATTACTGCAATTATTTAATTGAATTGAATTTAATGTATAAATGTTTAAACTAATGAGTATTTAATCAAATCAATTATATTCTGACATTTGCTCTAAATTTTTAAATTCACTGAAAAATAAAATAATCAAAACAAGTGTCGAAAGAATTTAATTTTTCTAAACAAATAAAAATTATAACCCAATTAAAATGAGAAATAAGCAAGGTGGATTTTTCACCGGAATTTAATAGAAATAAAATAGAAAAATAACAAGTTACATTTAATCTATAAATGTTAAGGAATATATTCTTTGAAAATCAATAGGGTTATTGTAAATGATCTTGATTAATGAAATTTTCCAGACAGTTATCTGAGTCATTAATGAGCCGTAAATTAGTTTATAACTGAAATCGAGTCAAATATTATTCTTGAAAATGAACTGAATTTTATTTACAAGAACTTTATTATCGGAAAATAAATTCCTTGAAAATCATTTTTAGTTATCTTTAACTGAATTGACATTTATATCATATTTGAAACGAATGACTGAAATAAATTATTTGTGAGAATAAACGCATAAAATAAAAGATAAAAACAAAAATTCAAATTCATTTTAAATGTCAAAAGTTTTGACTCAAAACCCCAAACCATAATCACATTTATTCAGTTGACTCTGAAATCGCATTAAAAACTTTTTTAATAACAGTTTTAAATATTCATAAAACAAATGAAACTTTTCGTACGAAACCTGAGGACAAGGATATGGAGGGAAAACAGATTTAAATATTTGAAAAGTGGGCTCGACTTTGATCAAGAGTTTGATACAATGAATGGTATTTCCACTCTTACAGACACTTTCTGATCCCTCTCCTCTCCTTATGAAATATGTATTCATAATTGTCTTTGAGTTTCTTTATGTGAGCGAAAAATTTTGCGCACAATTCAAGGCCTCACATATTCTTCACAAAAGAATCATAAATGAAACCTCTGTTTGAGTTATCCCTCTCTCATCCCTCTCTTAACGATTCAATAAGTTTTTTGTTATACAATAGAAATTAAATTCACACAAAATGAATGGACGAACAGAAGAAAAGTTTTGTTTGATTTAACGGAACAAAACTTCTTCAGAAAAGTTTTGTTACAATAGAACTATTTTTAAAGCAATTAATTTATTCAGATTAATTAGCTAGATAAACATAATTAAATTCAAAAGTAGTTCTCAAACTATTCTGAGCGCAATTTTAGGCAAATTCGTGATTATAAACAGGTTTGCCGTCATATATCATATTTCATGAAATGAATTGCATTAAAATATTCAAATTAAATGCTTTCAGAATCAAATTGCTGATGAGCAAGGTAGAAAAATAGACAGGATCTCAAGAATAAAGGAACACTACTTACTTTGCTGTGCGCTTCGGCAGCGAAACCCGCTTTTTCGGCTCTATTTGATGCCATACTTTCTTATCAATAATATTAGTGTTGGATATAATCCGAACAAATAAAAGTAAAATACGAATAAAATAATAAAAATATTAAAACAATTTTTGTTTGCAAAACAATTCGTTGAATTGGTTTTCAGTGCAGATGTCTGTCAGAGCCGATAAGCAGAGAGTGAATGAATAAAATGAGTAAAAAATGTATTTCTCCACCACTTGTTTGACGCCCAGCACAACATCTACTTAACTTTTTTATCTGTTTTGTATGTGTAGTGTGTTATCCAGTATTTACATCATCGCTATATTGGCGTTAAATTCATATAATTCTCGATTACTATCAGACAAACCCATTGGTTGTTGAGAGCCTACCATTAGATGAATCAAGTTTTTCAAAGTTAAGGGTATATCGAAAGCTAATGAAGGTCTGGCCATTAGGTCACACAGACTGTCAAAGAAGTTTTTTCTACTATTTGTCGATAAATAGTTTTTTCATTGATTGAAAACATCGTTAATCATAAAAATGTTTTATTTATCTATGAATTCATTTATCAGAATATTTTGTCAGCGATTTGTCATTCGAGTAAAAATCACTTTAAGTTTGAATAACTGTTAATCTAATTATTCATTTCATCGGCGGATATAAACCAAAACATTTTTCTTATCCAGAGTTGAGTGAAGTCTTATTTACTTTATTCCTCAGATTAGAACAGTTTAGGAACGGTTTATTTTTTTGCTAAATCTCCAAGATATTTCAAAACTTAGCTAGCAATTACAGAAAGCAGCATTTTAAGGATATTTTGCCGGATATTTTTGAAAAAAATTGTCATTGTTCACATTTAAAATTGAAAAACTTTTTTTCCTTTTTAGCATTTTTTTCACTTCAGACAAATGGAAAGGTAGTCATCAATTTTGGCAAAGAATATGATTTACGAACAAATCGATTAGTTTTTAGTCGCATCTGAGCCGACAATTATTGTAGAGTTTATTTATGTATTAAAACTATTTCTCAAAACATAACTCAGATATCAGACAATTCACAACAAAAAGGAAATTCTTTTCGGGAAAATCAAAGACAAGTTCTCTGTCTATAAAGTCAGCCAATGATTTGTGAATCTCTTCTCTGGGATAAAAGGGAAGAATATATAGAGAAGGGGGAGGGGGTCGACCACTGGTTCAGTAATTGCTCGATTCTAAGAATAGCTAACAGACAGCGAAAAACTTTTTTTGTTTTTAAAAAACCGATTCAATCGTAACACAAACGACTCATAAAAGAGTCCAATACAAGAGATATTTATTTATAAGAAGCAAATTATTTTTATAATAGATGTGACTCTCAATACTTCTAATCCCATATATTCTTGGTTTTCAAGAATCGCCGCTCATTTTTCGAGTACATGTTATATGGATTTATAGTGTTTTACTTAACACATGCATCAAATCAATCAGAATATGAGATATTCGAGTGATTTGTGGAAAAATACCGAAAGGAAAGAACAGTTGGAAAGTCTCATAATATTTCCATATTTGGAATATTTGTGTCATTATATCAAAAGTGATTTAAATCTCTTTTCAATGGAATTGAACATTAATTTTGTTTGAAATAAATCTAATTTCAAACAAACAAATAATAAAATATTTCTTTGAATTTCAATAAAACCACTCATTTATTAAACTCAAAATTAAGTCAAATTACAGAAAAAAAAATTCAAATTTATTTTAAATTCCAAATAAATTCTTACAAAATCCCAAAAACCTATTGAAAGGGATTTAAAAAGAAATAGAAATATCAATAAATTGTGATTTTGGAGGAAATTCCCTTAAATTCAGAGAAAATCAATAACTGTTTCCTTGATTTTCAATATAAATAACGGATACATCCGATAGAAGTGACAGAAAATAAAAATTATAATAAATTTTAAGCAAATAATTGAAGGCATACTGCAATTCAAGGAATTGGCGCTTATTTTCCATAAAAAAAAACTTTGAAAACAATGTCAACAAACGATTACCCCATCGGATGAGTCACTCATCAAAAGCAGGAGGAAAGTGATGTAAGGCTATACCCTTATGCAGTGCCTATTTATAAAAGACATTACTTTTCCTTAGCCTTAGGGCTCAGTTCAGTCAAGAGTGAAATTTTTTGGAATTACAACCGAAATGTGTTTTTCAGTGAATATAACGGCATTGACTGTCAGTTAGAGGACAGCCGTCCGGATGATTGTGAAAGAACCAGCACTGCTTTGATTTGATGTTAGCTCTGGTGTCACAACCAGTTGTTTCAATTGGTTTCGGACCACAGAAACCAATTAAACCATTTCTGACTACAGGCGAGAAAATGAGACAAAAAACATATTTTAGACAAAAACTCGTTTTGAGATTAAATGTGTTTTTCTGTTAGCATTTGATTTGAAAAAACGAAAACTTTAATCAAAAAACTCCTTAAAAGCGATTTTTTGTTGTAATAGACTTCGAACTCAAGACATTCTTAGATAAGATATCATTTGCATTAAAATGCCAGACATTTAAGTCTACCTGAGCTGAGCTCTGATATGACTGGGATTTATAGAAAAGTTCAAAGAAGTGCATAAAATATATGTTTAAAAATTCATCAAAAAGTCTAAAAGGATTTGAGTTTAGGAAATGAAAACTTTTGAAAAATAAATAAATAAGATATTCATAAAAATTGTAGAAAAAAAATATTGGAATTCATAAACGATTCACGAGTTTTGCGGAAAGTTTAGCTCAAAATACTAATGAAATTATTATAAAATGTGAGGCGGATATGGGGGACGACTCTTCAGTTAAACATTAAATTGAGTTTTTATACAATAAATTGAATGACTAATTAATTTAAGTCGTGAGTCGTTTCAATAAAATTACTAATTAATCAAAATATTGAATCAAATTTGAATTGAACTCGAATTCAGTGAAAAAACATCTGAAAAACAGTAATAATAACCGAATAACTAATTATTTGCTGAAAACTATTCCTTTTGTTTGCACTCATTCTCTGATGAGAGGAAAGAGTAAACAGCTGTCAAACAAATCATTAATGGCAACGGGTTTTCAGTGAGTCATAACACCGGCAGTCAGTTGTGGAACAGTCGTAAAAACAGTTCGACAATTGACTTATGAATGGAAGGGTTGCCTACAAACACAAATACTATCAAAAATGACCTTCAATTTAATGAAAATTCACTCATTTTATAGTAAAAGTCTGAGTAATCGCCAAAAATTGAACTAAACTTTTGATTCGTACAAAAAACTCATTAATAAAAAGGAAAGGTATGACTCATTCGGAACAGAATCACAATTATTGCACAACTAATGAAAGAAATGAATTAATTAATTGAACGAAAACTTCGTTTCAAACGCTAATCAAATGAAGTCATGAAAATTGAAATCAATTCTAAGAAAATGTTGAATACCTTCGAAAATATTCTTATGATTCCTAAGAAGGGTCTGTAATCCTCCGCATTGGCTCTTCAGATGTCTTTTCATATCATCAGTCAATAGATCCGGAATAGAACTGATTGTCATTTCGGTGTTTCCTTTGATTATCTCATTTGCAATAATATTGACGATAGCATTGATAACGTCTTTTGGGAGTCGAGTGCAGTTCCTCACGGCTTCGACTTTGTCTCTGGGCTTATATTCAATCAAATTATTTAATTTCTTTTCGACTAATTGTTTGCTACGATTTTTGACATCAATTTCCGTATTTTTATCATAACTTTTGTGACAACAGATAAGACAAATCCGTTTTGTGGACGGAATCCGAAGTTTGTCTGTTTTCACATCAAATCCAAACGTATTGCAAACGGTCTCCAAATATCTTAAATAACAGGTATATTGACTCAAATTAGCGGAAGTTCTTTGATATTTGGATCCATTGAAGTCAAACGGACAGCACGGAAGCAGAAAAACATTCTGAGGGGTTCGGCATTTGGTCGCTATGTATGGTATCCTAAGAGCAAAGTATAGAAAACAGTCTTCAAATTAATCTCAAAATTAATTTCTAATCAAAGAATTTGAAGTATTTATCAGAAAAGACTCAAAACATTGTATAAAATTGTGATATCTTTGAATAGAGTAAACATAAAACTCAAGGATTTACTGATTTTATCGCAAAACTAATGATAGATAGAGTGCTATAAATCCTAAAATAGATTTACTTTTAATTAAATAACAAAATATTATTTTGCTTTCGATTGAGAAATAGATAAAACATTGAAAAACAAGAGACAAACCAAGGGGTCAACTCATCCGAATGATTCCCAATCAGCCAATCGTAGTCTTCAAAGACAATCGACTCATCCGATGGCGTAAACACTTGTTCTCTTAAATCGACTGATGGCTGATATTTATCCCAAATATTTCTTTTCCTTAAATCAATTCCGAGTCCTTTATAGCCCTCGAGAGTCAATAAATAGACTAACAATCCGTTACCACAACCGATATCAACGAAACTCTGTTTGCGATCCTTTCCTTCGCTTTGATTTTGTTGTTCCCAAAGAACGATGAGATACGAAGCGATGGCAATGTCTTCGAAGACAAACTTAAGCGGATCTGTTGTCTCGTATTTCTTCCAGAATTGGACCAAATCTGGTCCGTAGCGGGTCTTAAGTCTATTATAAGTGATGCAGTACTGGTCGGCGGCAATCAACTGATGCGAACCCATTGATTGCTTGCCCTCCAAGTCCTGACGCATCCATTGACACAATTTTGGGAAAACCTTTTGATTGATCCAAATATTGGGCGAACTTCCGGACATATATTCCATTTCCATTTCTTGTGATTCGTTGAGAAAGAACTTAACGTTTTTCCGCGGAAACAGAGTTTCGGGTATTATCTCATTGTCGGCGACTTTGGGCACAAAAACTGTTTGTGTGTTCCGGACATCAATCAAAACAAAGTCTATTAGTTTTGAGTTTAAATAGTCTTTAGATTTATCGGAAGCGCACAAACTTTTTAGGCTTTTCTTTGGAAGCAATTGTCTGACAATTAAAATCATACCATCGAAGGACTGGATGTTTTTGACATCAAAATCACACAATTGTTGACAATCTTTGAGTTTATCTTTCAATTCAATTAAAGAGGAGTTTGTCATCAAATCATAGATTTCATCAAAAGATTGTCTGATTTGCCAACAATTGATGTAATGGCAGCCCATTAGTCGCCTATTGATTAGATTCGGGCGCGAGATATACACCGAAAGGGAGCTCCAGAACGAAGACTTCGGGTCAGACATAATGTTATATAAAAGTGGAAATTCACGAAATTCACAAAAACTATACATAACTTCAAATCAGATTATTATTGAATAGAAATATCAAACAAATCACTAAATAGAGAGACGAGTAAATCAATAATCAATTGTTTGTTTGAACTAAAGTGAGATTTGAAAACAGCACTCAATAAATAACTACAAAACAAGTCATTAAACACTAAAATACAGTCAATTAGAGACGAGTTTGAGTACTGTTTTGTTTAGACATCTGAAGACATCCGCGATTTCTTCTCCTCTTCTAAAGAGCTCTGTTTAATGCGGTAGTCATTGATAGCGGCTTTGATAGCGTCTTCGGCTAACATAGAGCAGTGAAGCTTCACTGGAGGTAACGACAACTCCTTTGCGATAATTGTGTTCTTAATCTTAAGGCCCTCTTCAATGGTCTTTCCTTTAATCCATTCGGTGGCCAAAGAACTGCTGGCAATGGCTGAACCGCAGCCAAAAGTCTTAAACCTGGCGTCGATTATCCTTCCGTTTTCGTCGACTTTGATCTGCAATTTCATGACATCACCGCAAGCGGGAGCCCCGACCAGACCCGTCCCAATCCCCTCCTCCTTCTTATCGAATGAACCCACGTTTCGGGGATTCTCGTAGTGATCGATCACCTAATGGTCAGACAATTGTCTCAATTGTTTCAATAATTTTCACCAAATGTTTACCTTTTCGTGATATAAACGATTGGAAGCAACGCCTCCGCCGGCCTTCAGTTGATTTGTTTGTCTCAAGTCTTCAATTAGTCTTCGTGTCAGCGCACGAAACATTCTTCTGGTCTATTCGACAGACAATCAATTAATTGATTGGATTTTGTTTCAAATTTTTTTCAAACAAATAATTACTTTGTAGAAAATCTGTTGAAAACGTATGACTCGTTTCAATTCAAATACAATACAAACTGTAGTTTAAAACGAAATGAATTCAAATGTTTGTTGTTTTGCAAACGTTTTGCTGAAACGTATTGTTATATTGTATTCATAAAATACGTATAAATTTTATGCAGAGATGGGAATCACATTTTCTATTGAATTGAACGGAAATCACTCAAAGGGGGCAAAAAAAGGGTCTAAAAGTTGTTATGATTTTAAACGTAGTTTTGTCTCAAAATCGCGCGATTTTTAGGAAAATATTGCGTCAATTATTAAACTTAGACGACATTTGATTCAAACTCAAAACCAACGTAACAAACAGTTTGTGAGTAGAGTTTCAAATAAAGTTAAATCTGAGGTATTTTTTGCCATAAAGACGAGGGAAGGGGAGACTCTTTTGGGGAAAAATCGATTCATTTTTTGTCACATTATTTTTGATCAAATATTTCCAAAAATCATTTGAAAGTCATAATAAGAAAAGCAATGCTTTCTTTGACTCAAAAATAAACTCTTATTTTGATTCAAAAGATAATCACAAATCAGTTCCAAAGACATGTCACAGGACTCAGAGATTTCAGATGACTGTTCGCATACCATACTCTTAGTCCAGGCCTCATATCCCGATACCCGAAAGTATTCAGATTATGAGACACTGGAAGAAGCGCTCGAAGGTATGTCCCCAACGAGTCTTTGATTGCATTATATTTTAATGATTCAAAACATTTGCCACTAATTTAATGTCAATTAATTATCTCTAATTGTAATGAATAGGTGTCTGTCGTATGTATGAACAACACCTGAAGAAGACGTATCCGAAGAACACAGAGATTGCATACGATTTGTCCCAACTCTTCAGTTATTGCGATCAGTTGACAGACCTCTCGCTTCTGGTGTTTCAGAAGAGTTGCCACTCATACGCGCCGTACAATAAGGAGTGGATCAAAGAGAAGCTCTATATGTTGTTACGACAACAGGCGGCCCAAGAAAACAATCAAAACGTATCACAAATGGATCTTTAATTGCCATTAATTGTTTTGTCTTTGAAATTAATGTTTAAGTCATTGTTTTTTACCTAATAATCAATATTTCGTTCATTCAGTCAATAATTAATTTGATATCAATTTTGTATTCTTTTGGTTCACTTCAAACACTTGTCTCTCATTTGTTTTTAAAGACATTTCTTAAGATATTCCTTAATATCAAAGCATTTATTAATAGGTTTTTGCTTTTAATGCAAACACTAATTATCTTCCAATCATTTAATCTCTGATTTGATCCGAAATCAAATTTTTTGTTCATTTTTTTTGAAAAACTTGAGAAAACTTTTGTAGAAAAACTATTTTAATAAAAATAAAGTCAAATATTTTTTGATTAAAACCATTTTTATTGAAAAACTTATTAATCAATAGTTATCTCAAATAATTTTAATCAAATTAATTAA
This sequence comes from Tectocepheus velatus, assembly GCA_034700625.1. Classification (NCBI taxonomy): domain Eukaryota; kingdom Metazoa; phylum Arthropoda; class Arachnida; order Sarcoptiformes; family Tectocepheidae; genus Tectocepheus; species Tectocepheus velatus. The sequence goes on along the minus strand of JAQIXV010000487.1, from coordinate 6,624 downwards.
CAAATAATTGGATTAAAACTCAATTAAAATAAACTTTTCTTTGGATTTGGGGTAAAATTCAATTCAATACATAAATAACGTAAAGATTTTGAATATTTTAAGAGGAGTTGTCTCTTAAATTGAGGGCTAATCGAGAGGTGATTGCAATGAAATCATTGATTTGATCCAACATTTCATTCAATTTATTGATTAAATCAAATCATAAACCAATTTATTATTGAATTAAATCATCACTCGATTGAATCCAAACCAATAACTTCTTGCCTTTGATTTGGTTTTTATTATTTATTTGGTTTTTTTGGTGTAAATAATCGATTAAATCGTTTGTCAATAAAAGCAAACAAATAATGATATCGTCTGAAGGCCTGACCCAAGAGTCCACCCGAAGGCTGGCGGCGAAGAAGCAGACATTAGACGACGCGTACGCCATTCCGGCCAACTTCTTGGAGATCGATGTCGTCAATCCCATCACTCACGGCATCGCCAGAAATAGATATACTGACTATGAGGTCAGAATGAGAGTAAGTCTCCACTCAATCAACTCATCCATACATTTGTCACATATTATCACTTTATTTGTTCCACTAATTAGTTAATTAGATAATTGACAGGAGACTGATGTCTGTTAGGCTCTGAAAGAGAGGGAAACCCATCTATGAGTCAATCCGTTTCCAGAAATTTCTAAACAGACGTCTCTTTTCCTTAATCTTTAATATGATTGAACTCAAAGTCTCTTTGGATTCAATTGACTCTAATCTTATTTATCGGACAAACGAAGGGTTGATTTCATCGAAATATCAATATTTAGACCATTAATAGCTTTGAGTGAGAGTTAAGTGTAGATCAATTGATCCGAAATAGAGATAATCTATAGATTTATCTGAAAAACAGTAATTAATTTTTGGAGTCAAGTGTTGTCTCAATAGAAAAAATAATTAAAAGAGAAATACATTTAATAAGTGATAAAAACATTTACACAAATATTTACTGAAAGCGAAAATCGATTTCTTATTTTTCTAATCAAATGTTTGTTATCTTTGTTTGTCTTCTCCTTCAATGTCGGACCTGAAGAGCAATTTACCGGTTTTTAAGCTGAAAGAGTCGTCTGTCCGCCGAAGATATAGTGACTTTGAATGGTTAAGGAGTGAATTGGAGAGAGACTCCAAAATAGTTGTGCCTCCGCTCCCCGGGAAGGCCTGGAAGAGGCAAATGCCGTTCCGTAACGATGAGGGCATCTTCGAGGAGGACTTCATCGAAGAGAGGCGTAAAGGGTTGGAACAGTTCATTAACAAAGTGGCCGGACATCCATTAGCTCAGAACGAGAGGTGTCTACATATGTTCCTTCAGGAACCGGTTATTGATAAGAGTTATGTTCCTGGTAAAATCAGAAACGCTTAAATTATGATAAAATCAGTAATAAATTTGACAAATGTTTTAACGATTCTTTAATTAATATCAAATTTTGATGAGATTTCGATTCGTATAATAATTATTATATTATATATTGATATAAATGTTTTACTAATATATCGATATTATAGTTATTTTTCTCTATTTTTCAGATTTTATTAATTATTTTCTATTCATTCAATTAATTGATATATTCTTTGAATTGATTTTGAAATTCTTTATTGGATTCAATCGATTCCCTCTTACTTTCAATTAATTTGTTTTCCAATAAATCAAATCATAAATCACTTTATTTTTTGTCAAACATTTTATCTTTACTTCTCTAATGTCTGTCCTCTTCTGTGATGTCTTTGGAAAACAAAATTTTTATCAAATATTCAATTGATTTGTCTTTTTCTCAAAAAAAAGATTTGAATTAATTAAAAAAATTTATTTAATTTTATTGTTAATACATTTTTTGTATAATTATTTCAAATATAATTTGTGTCCGATTTATATATTCAATAATTCTTTGAAAATCATTACACAATTGATTTGATTTTCCTCTAAAAGAGTGTTCTGTTGAGGAAATGGCACTTATTTTTCGTGTAATTATTCGCAAAACTATTTGAATCTAATTTACAATTGATATGAAAATATTCAATGGTTTCTGAAGAGAGGATATCATGAAAATGATTCATAGAATTCAAAGTTAAAACGAATTTTGAAATTATATACAAATGATTTGTTAAGCGTTTCTTCAAATGAAATGTTATTTCAATTAATTATTTATTTATATATTCTCTCAAATTATAGGCCTTTGGTTTTACTATTGAATCACAGGAACAATGTTTTGGTATAATATCTTCTCTTATATACCATTTATAATAAGAATTGCTTCGATTTTCTCGAAATTGTGACTAAACTTGTGATACGTTTTGCGTCGGAATCCTATTTATAGTACTATAACGCGGAACGGTATCACTTGGAGTGTTGGGCCGGAGCGGGTCCAAAGAGCTTCGGTATATTGGCTCAGAATAGCCATTAGGGATGTATGTGGGCCGAGCGGTCACGTCCTGATACCTCCATTGGTTAGGATTTGTATATATGGCTGTATTGTCGTCTTCTGATGACGCGTAAGATTGGGACCGATTACTAGACTGAGACTCAATGTCTTCTATCCTGAGAACAGGGGGCGCCTCGTGTCGTGATTTGGCCTCTTGGACACGACCCCAATGAGTCAGTAAGTCTTTTGCGTCCCACGACTGGATAGGACTTAACGTATTGGCCGACAGTTCCCTCAGATTCTGTTGAGAACCCGAATCGTAAGCACTATTTGTCTGATGTATACCATTGACGGGAAGAGTTGGGAGTCCTAGAGTTGGGATCTTTTCCACACTATGTGTGAAACTTCCGTTGTCTAAGAGAATGGTCTGACTCTTCTCAACGTCAGGTGAGACTCGGGGCGGATCGGGTGCTCTCCTCTGAGGCATCTGATCGGCTCTCCTCTCATTGTCGTCCTCTTTGCGTCGTTTTTTGCCGATAAAACAAATGATGAAAATAATAATCAAAAGTAAAACGACAGCCGCGCCAATGCCTATCGACAGCCATTCCCACCACTCGAGTCCCGCCAACTTGTGTCCCGTTCCGCTTCCGATAACTTTTGGGGAAAAATTTAAATCAGTTTAAAATTATCAGAAAATATGCGAAAAATGCGAAATCAAACCAAAAAGGATTCAAAAGATAAGAACATTTAATGCAGAGATGCGCAAGGTGCTATTTTCAAACAGACCTTGATCATCTCTGATTGATTATAGGATAAAATAAAAACAAATATAAAAACTAAACATAATTTAAAACAAAAGCTATTAAAACAGATTTCATGCAAAGCAGGTGTAGGACAGCATAAAGTGGAATGATGTTAGAGATGGGAGTACCTGGATGTATGCTAACATCAATTGCAAAAGCGGTTGTGCTCTGAATTTTTACATTACTTTTGATATTAGCGATCACTATATTGGAGACAACACTCTTTCTCTCGATGTGGTCGACAGCCCTGAGCGCAAACAAGTAGATCCCACCCTCTTCTGAGTTGATTCTGACCAGAGCTCTCTCCTCTTCGCCATAACTCTGTTTTGGAGAATTGGCGATAATATCGATGTCTTGAGAACCGATAGAATCGAATCGTTCTTTGATTTCTCGTCTCTTTTGCGGATTGTTTTCACTTCCAATAAATGCTTTGATTTCATATCTGTTGACATTACTGGAGGTATAGTCGCCTCCCGTTGATGTCCACCGAAGAGTGACTGTCCTGTTCTCGTAATCTGTGCTTTCGATTTGTAAGTCTCGCACAGAATTTGGCGGATAGTCTGCGGGATTGTTATTAGTGGTCGACAAAAAGGAGCCGCATTCGACCATTCGTTTGAGGGCACCCCTCAATGTTTGTGTAGTTCCCCTAACTTTGGATCCACAACAGGGCCTGTGTTCCGGATTAGTCGACAGAGAAGTACTTCCGAAGTCTTTTGTGACCAAAATATTTGTATCACTTTTTTGAGTTATCACAGCGTTTACGGTATAATAACCCATATTTCGTATATTAACAATATATTGAGAGTAAATGCCGTCTCCCTGAGTGATATCTGGGTCTCCCTTTCCGTCGTCAATCATTTGTATCTTATCGAATGTTGAATTTAATCCGGGTTTTTCGGGATGGAGTGTCCAAAACAGTTCAACAGAAACATCAGACACGAGTCCACCCAAACTGTCTCTGAGGTTGACGTAAGCAATGACGGGTCCGTCCGAGTGCTTGAACTCTATGTTAGTATTGAGCCAACACTCGGCTGTAATCACGTCTTCATCGAACCGAGTGGTGGAGAACTCTGCGACCGCCACAAGAGAGTCACCCGACTTAGGAATCACTTCTCCGGTGAAGTTCCAAACGCCGAATATATTATTGACATTTAATTTGAAGCCCTTAATGAAACCAAAAGTATCTTTGAATTTTTCAGTGAGAGTTTCAATGTGAGACGGGTCATAAAGTTTGAAACCCGTCAAAACAACTTCTGTGTCGTGAACGGGATCAACTCGGGACTGAATGAAATAGACCCTTAAGTCTCTTCCTTTCATCGATTCGTCGATTGGAAACTCAAAGCTGACAGTCTTCGGGGTATTTCCCAAATCATTAAACACCTGTTCTCTAATCAAATGATATGACGGAGAGGTGTCGCCCGAGTGGTCGGTCAGAACTGTGCCCAACGCCTGCATTATTTGGAAGGAAGTAGACATCGAGCTCTTAAGGGTTTGGGATTGGATGTCCTCTCGTATGTTAAACACTTGACCACCGGTAACACTGATGGCGGCCTTAAATAGCTGTGAGGAGTGCTTACGAGAGTCCATTGAGTAGTAGTCAGTCAGTACTGGAAACAGAATTATTTTGAGCTTTACGTTAAAGTCTCGCAATTTTCTGCAAATTTCTGTGACTTTTGTCTCTGAATTTTCTGAAATTATATCTTTTCCGCCAATTATTATCACAAATACTCCGCCCTTTTTGTCTTCAAAGAATTTGGTCCCCTCTAAGAGAAGGGTCTCGAAATTGATTTGTTGCGGTGTTTGAGTGAATTTGATTTCACTGGAGACAAATGTTTTAGCAGCGGACCAGTCCTTATGTGCATTAGGAGTGCCGTTCGAATAGGAGAACCATGCTAATTGAGACTCTGGTAGATCTATCAAGGCATATTTATTAAGAGCAATAGTGATCATGGTGCTCCGTTCGTAAAAAGTTGCATGGTTAAATAACTCTGTGTTTGGTATAGCAAACAGCGTTCTGGGTTCGTTTGACTCTCTCCATATTTTGAAGACGGGTGGTTTGAAATTTGTTTGTTTTCTCCTAATTTGTTTTTGAATGAAAAATAAAATACTCTAATGATTATCTTGATCATTTAAATCAACTAAATGTCTAATTAATTACTGCAAAACATAAACAGATTTCTATTTCTGTCGACTGTTTATAAATTATTTCTTAAAGAGTTGGCAATAGTTTCGCTGAAAATGTAATCAAGAGTTCAGTGATTACAAAAATAGTGAGGATTCCCTACAGAGGACTGTTGTCTCTCACAGTTAAAGATTACTGAGAATCGGAATTCTCGCCAATACTGGTATTAATGCTCTTATAATAGTATAGGAAATACTATAATTGAATGCCATTAAAAGTACATTAGAATAACTCAATAGGAGTCAAATCACTTGATTTTTAGGTTTGTTTTCTGAGCTCTGATTTCAGGTCAATGGCTATCAATTGCTATTCAATTGTTTGTCGCAAATATCTGCAATCAATTTAATGCTAATGACTTACCCGTTGATGTCTTTATGAGCGCTTATGACAGACCAGACATCCTTTCCATCGCATAGAGTGTTCTGTTTGTTTGGAGAATCGACATTATGTCTGTGGTATTTGTGATCGGGAGCTGATCCACAGAAATTGGTTATGTTTTCGCCGGAGTGTGAATACATAAGCGAAGATTCAAATGAGTTCTGCAGATCAGGTACTGGAAAACACTTGTCATTGATTGGTCTGCCGGTTATATTGTTAGCTATCGGATGACAATCTTTTCCATTGTCTTCATCATAGGTGTGATAATTAATTGTCTTTTGGTCATCAGTACAGGAATTGATAAGAATTTCATCGGATTCAGGATTTCCGGCAATAGTATAAAACGGGGGATATATGGGATCGGATGGGTATCCAAATTCGCTGAATACTCCAAATCTGTAATGAGTCCACTCGTGGACCAGGCGTTTGGCAGTGTCACCACTTTGTTGAGTCCCTCCCAAAATCAATTGTTGAGTCATTACAATCGGAAGTGCGTGTTGTCCACAACCGGAGAATTGCAATGAAAACGACTGAACCGAGTCTTTAAATAAATCATAATTTGAAGACAATTATAGCAATTAATAAATGACTTGAATGAGGAAAAAGTTATAAATAATTTTCTTCTAAATTATTGCTATAATTATCAATAAATTCATTTAATGCCATAAATGCATGCATTTTATCAATTTTATAGTTAAACTAATCCTTAATTATTATTAAAACTCTTTATTCCAGTTTATTAGTACCTCTTTTTGTGATTATAATGTCTGCGTCTGTATATCGTTGGGACGGAGTGTCTGATGTGATGGGGATGTCTGTCCAGCTTTTGGGTACAATTATTGTCACCTCTTCGAAGAATAAAGTGC
>JAQIXV010000486.1:0-33025 GCA_034700625.1 Tectocepheus velatus | reverse complement strand
TCGTGGTCTTCGTCCCCATAATAGGCATAATCTGCACGATATGGCAGTTCTTGTCTTAAATCCATTGAAAATAACTTTAAATGTGTTTAAAATACTTTAAATTCAAAAACATGTGATTATTGTCAACAAAAAGTCATTTGACTCACAATTGGCTAAAAATTTCAATACATTTGACAAAACGTTATTTCATTGGTTTTTGTCTGAAAAATATTTTAGCGCTTATTTTGAACACAATTTCACTGAAAAATGCATTTAAAATGAAATTAGATTTAAAGCAAAATTTATTTATTGTAATGAATCAGAAATTGTTTGAAACAAAATTATTATTAGTTCTATAATCAAATGTAAGTATTTTTATTTTAATTAATAATTTTTGAAATGTATTTAAATTTTTTACAGTACTTAACCAAATCAGAGACCATCTGTTCATCGAATTGTCTCAATTGAATGACTTCTAGTTTTGAGAGACGACTAAAAAAATAACTCATAACCCAATTGGTTCCGAAGTGGTTATCAATCTTAAGGTATCGAAGGTTTGGTAAATACTCTTCCAATCGATTAAAGTGATGCCATTCGAGTTGAAAGGGTTTATCGTTTACGCCAACAAAATCACAATCGAGTGTCAAATGCGTCAAATTAGATAAACCATTGAATAAATCGATTGAAAATTTATCATCTTCTGCGTCCTCCTCTTCTTCAGTCTGGTAATCGAGGGTAAGATTCAATCGTTTCAATTGTTTAAAGTATTTAAAGACATTCAAATCGTTTTCATTATTAGTATAAACGATACGACAGCCAATGCTCTTCACATTCGGACAGTCGACAGACATCTGTTCCAATGCTTTGATTATCGATTCATTTTCGACTTCAATCTCTATGTCGATATCGAATTGAATCAAATTCTTGAGTTGAGACAAACTATTGATAACTTGTTCCAAATCCTCAGAATTTAGTTCAGTTATTGAGATATGAGTCAGACTTTTATGGTTTCCAATGAATTGTTTGAAACCATTCATGTCTTCCGAGCAAATGATCGATACTTTTCTCAATTTTTTGAACTGAAGTCGACTGACAGCAGAGAGAATCGTGTCATCGATTACCTCCAGATTAGGGAATGATTTGCCGATAGCTTCGGACAACACTTCCATTTCATTCAATTGTAATCCAAATTTTTTGATAAAACGTCGCGAAATTTTATAGAAAGATGTTTCGCCAACTCTTCGGCGAATCCAATAGTAAGGAAACTGAATGTCTCGCAAATGATGGCATTTATCGACAATCGTTTGAATGGCGTCTTCGTCTTCGAGTGGATCTTCATTTGAATAAATCGATCGAATATTAGGACACTTTTCGACCACACATTCAAATGTCTCGATATCTTTGATTTGACTCAAATCTAATTCGTATTGTTTGACGAATACAGTCCTCTGGAACTGTTTGGACACACATTCGAATCGGAATTTGTCTTTTAATGGCAGAAACTGAAGAATAACTTCAGACAAGTCGTCATCAATTCGTTGACTAAATGACTCTCTCGAAGACATCTTTAAAACGATTGAAATAAGTAATCAATTAATCAAAAAACGGCATAAAATATACCTCTGATTAGGATTTCGATTGAATTAAATCCAATTTGAGTTAAGTCTTAAGAAATGATGAGCTTTGAAGACATGACTTCACTTCAAATTATTCGTCTTTTTGAGGGATTCGGCAAAAAAGTGATTCAAATGTTTGAAACGAAATGACCTTTTGGTAGATCTCATCACAATATTGAGGGTAACTTTTATTCGCGTTTTATTTAAAATTCAAACAAAATTACAGATTAATAGTGATTTCAATCTATAATTCAATTAAAAACAATCAAATATTTTGATAATCAAACGAATTATTATATAATTATTAATTAAATCCAATTTTAATATCAATTATCAGAATATATATCAACGAAATCAAAGCGATTAACGAAATATCAAACGAAACGTATTTTTAGTTCAGAACAAAGATTTTGTATTGAATTTGCATTTAAGAAGATATTTGATGTTAACCTGATTTGAGTCATAAACGATATACTCATTGTAGAGAAGGGATGACTTTTTGAGGCCAGTATCCACTCCTTTACCGAAAGGCACTTTCACTCCGTTGGGCATCACATGAATCTCATTGGGATCGGGAGTAGTCTTTCCGATGCCTTTAACGCTGTGCTTATCTTTTGGCAATTTTTTCACGTCTTTTGCGTCAAACAATTCCCAACTGAAATGAAATTCAATTAAAGTTTGTATCAATTGAGTCAATGAGTGAATCATACGTCTGTCCGACAGCCACTTCACTCAGGAGGAGAAGTCCAGTGTTTTTGTTGGAGTGGTGGTGACAATAACCCGCACTCTTTGTCACCATATCTGCAAAATAAACACCTTTACCGAACATATATCCAGTGACCGGTGCTTCGGGCGGAGCGATACGCAAACCCTGGGATAGGATTCCGGCGAAGTTCGTGACTCTGGACCCGTGCCATAACAGCATACGATTCTCCAAATCTTTGTATTTTTGGTAGCGCTCTGCCTCTCCTTTACGATCGACTTTAAAGACTTCTTCGATCTCAAGATGGAAGTCATGAGTCGAGCCGTGAGTGTTCTTCAGATACTTCTCGATTATACGGAACTCTTCCTCTTCTTTAGTCAAGGGTTCGATCGTTGCGTTCAGTTTGTGGTAGTGATGATCAATCGGATCCATATTCTTCGTGGACTCGTCGGTCGAATTGATCATTTCATACGCCATTTCGATGTCGAGGAGGGCCTCCAACATATCCATCTTTGACTTAATCATCTCTTCGTTGTCGATAAGGGGAGGCCTTTCGGTCCCAAAGTTATGGGGAATCATAGTATAGAAGCGATTTGTGGCGTCTTTTATCTTTGTTCCGTTCGGTGGCTTAGTTTCAATCAATTGACTCAACTCTTTGAGGACAGAGAATGCCTTCAAGAGTTGTTTCTTCGAGAGTTTACCCAAAGGCATCTTCTCTAAGTCGAGCTCAAACTCAAGCATCTGTTCCTTCATTTTCTGGACATCGAATATCATACAAATCAAGTCCTGAACGGCTTTCGGTAATTTTGAGGACGACTTCTCTGAATTCAAGTCAGGGATCGGTTGGTCTCCGCCGTAATCGATGTCCACCGGATAATAACAGTTCGGTTTCTTCTTAAACCTCTTTCTATTTTGCCATTCATTTTGAGTCTTCTCTTCATAGAGTTCTTCAAATCTTTCGATTGCGTCCTCTTTTGACTTGAATTTATCCAAAACAGTGCCTCCAATAGTGGTGCCGACCCGACCCCACGACCGGAATATGTAATACAGATTTGGTTTTGAGTCGTGTTTTAAGAGTTGTATTTTATAGAAAGAGTTCTTGTTTTGAGTCAAATCAACGCTCGAGAGGACAGCGTTATAGACGTCTTTCCCCTCTTTTAAGATATGGGTTACTTCCGCCACTTCGCAGTCCGGGTCGACAACATTCCCGTCTTTGAGAATCATTTTCTGTTTGCCAACACTTTTGTCAAAACGACCTAAAAATGGGATTACATTTGAAATTAGAGGATATCTAAAGAATGTCATAAGTTTTGATCGAATAATAATAATAATAAATGTATTCCTCGTATCTGTACTCAACCAAAGACTCGATGGTTGAGCTCATCGTAAGGAAGACAAACATCGAATACCGATAACAAAGACATTGAAACGAAAAAATCGATTCAAATCGATGTCATCAGATGTTTGTCTTTATATTATCGGGAGTTTTGTGACCACAAAATAGTACTTCAATTTTGGTGAGGCATCGACTCCCGGAGTGATTATAAAACTAAATAAATCAAAAACTAATTACCAGATCCGGAACCCGATCCCGATTTGAAGGCGGTTTTCATTTTCTCCTTTACGTTAAGATTATTGAATCTCTTTTCGATATCGACCTCATAGTTGTCCAAACGGTTAAGACTTATCGCTTGAATCGGTTCCGAACCGTTTTCAATGCCTTTCAGAAACTCTTCGCTAACGATAGGAATGTTTAGTTCTTTTGCTTCAATTATTTGAGAGCTTTCTTTGTCGACCTCTGCTTTGTTTGAGACGACACAAAGAGTTGTTCTGTCGATAGTGTCCACCAAAACGGCTCCAAATTTTTTCAGAAGAGGTTTTAGTTTTGCTTTACTTGTCTTTAGTTTTCCGACGGAAGCGATTTTGTAACCATTGAGAGGAAGAGCTGGCGATCCATTGGTTTCCTTTTTTGGCAGAACTGCATTCGAATTGGAAGTGGAGGCAGAAGTCGATGCCTTTTCGACGGCCTCTTTGAGGATAGGGTTGAAAACACGGACTCTTTCTTTGAATTTATAATCTTTGAGTTCTTCATATGTTTCGATCAAATCCTTTGGGATTTTGAATGGTTTCCGTTTGGGGTCTTCTGTCGTCTGATACTCACATTTGGTCCATTCGGTGATATTTCCGGTGCAGATATAGCCACTGATTCTGAAGACGAGTTGACCCTTTTTGCATTCCGGGCACTTCTCTGGTACTCCAAAAGTCATGGCGTCGGCCAGTCTTTCGTATTTTGAGGAATTGCTTTCAGGAATCCCTAACTTATTGTATTCCAAGAGTTGAATCAAATCTGATTTCTTCATACTTTCGGCGAACTTCTGATATTTGAAGAGAAGATCCGATTGTTGTTTCAGTTTCTTGTCATCAGTTTTACTCAGTTTTTGCTTTTTTGGCGGCGAAGATGACTCTACATTCGGACCGTCTGTCGTGTCCTTCGGTTTATTAATGGCCACTATTTTCTTCTTCAACTCTTTTTTGTCGTCATCCGTCAAATCATTGAAAAAGGGTATATTATCAGCGGATCCGTAGAACCCGAGACTCTCTCTGGCGGTGACGAAGCACTCCACGTGAAACCATCGGTCGAGAGGTCCGAATCTTCGCGCGTCCTCTGAGTCTCTGTCCAATCGACTGATACGAATGGATCCTTTGGTGAGTGTGTTCTCACATAAACGACATTTGGATCGATTGGACTTCGCGTACTCCACCTTAAAATCGGAGAATTGGGTCACATCTTGAGTGTCGGTCCCCTTCTTCTTACGGCTCTTCTTTTTGCTGTCGGAGGCGTCACCGGTGGCGGCGCCGACAGATTCTTCGATGGCTTTTTGGACACGTTTTTGGTCTTCATATTTCAAATTAGCGAAGTGTGCGATCTCTTCCACTTTTGGTCTATACTTCTTGAAGAAGCACTCGAAGTGATGCCAACGCGCGTCCTTCCCGTCGTGAAACGGGGACTGAACCATAACTGCCATACGGACCGAGTCTTTAGGAATCGTCTCTTTACATGCCTTACAACCCGCGCGACCGCTCTTCGCGTATTCCGTCCGATACGGCAACTCTTCGCGCAAACTCATGGCTTAGACCTAATTAGTAACAATTGGTTTGCAATCAATAAAATTTGATTTTTAATGTGATTTTCAATTGATTTTAATGAAAGCCTTTCATTGAATGACAAAAAACGCAACACTTTTTGAAAGACAACAAAAACCAAAACCGCTCTCAACTCTCATTTGACAATAAATGTGAGGAAAGCCTCCGATTGGCTGTCATTTCGTTTTTCATTTGAGCGCTTATTTTGCAATCATTTTAACCCTTTTCTTGATTTTAAAATTGACTGACATTTAAACAAATTATTTGATTTAATTTTTTTAAAACTCAATTTGTATTTAAACTAAACTACATTTACTGTAATTCAAATTTTATTTCTCAAAAATTATAATAACTTTCATCTTATGTACTTTAAATGTTCATGCTTAAGTTAACAAGTTTAATCCTAGTCTAACCAAGGTCATTATTGCACCCATCACTCAAATTCGACTAAAGTTAAAACCATTTATTGCAATCAAATCATAGAACAGATTTAACTCAAGTTTTGTACTTAAAAAATGTTTTTCAAAACTTTTAACTCAAATACATTGAAAGTAAACTCAAATATAATACTCTGTTTTTGTATTAAAATTATGTTTTTGTGTTAATTTGATTTGATTTCATTAAAATATTTGTCTTAGAATTGAAACAAACCTTAAATTAATTGCAAGTTTATATTCTGAAGGCAAAGAATCCTAACAAAAAATTTAATACCAATTTTGGGCGAAAACTCATTTGAAGTTTTGAATAAATGAGCGAAAAGTAAATTATTTGTATTGAGAACATCCAATGAATGGTAAATGAATGAAATGTATGTCAATTTGAATCAAGCAATTGGCATATTTAGATATAAAACAATTTATCCTTGCTTATTCAATGGATAATTCAATTATTTATTCATTTGACACTTTGACAGTTCAGATACCGTAACCAATTGAAGGCTACGCCACTGAATGGTTGTCATAGTAACGCTTGTACTGCAAAATACATCAATATTTATGACAAATATTACTCATTGGATGAGTCAGTACTGGTAGGGGAAGGGCTCACCTTTTTATTGCCATAACTTAATAAATAAGAAACAAAAATCATTTGATTTGAGACCAAATCTAATTTAAACTTTATATTCGAGGCAACGGTTTGTAAGAATCATTAGATATTCTTAGAATCAATTTGCAGGACATCGACATTATTTAAAACAAGTTGTACCACAAGTTGTGTCAGCCCTCGGGCTCTCTGTCTCTCCTCTTGAATGCAGAGTAGAGTGGAGTTGACTTTGAGTTGAGTCCACCCTTTAGTATACAAACAAATGATTTGATGTTTTGGTCGATGTTTGCGGTCTTTGAATACAATTAAATGTATTTTTGATTAAAACAAAACACTTTTTTGTGAAAACAAAACAATTATTCATTGATTTTGTGCACAAAATGTCTGAATTCAAAGTCGATGTCCCGCTGGCCATCACTGAAGACTTCGGTGATTTCCAGTGCTCTGAAGACATTGAAAATTCAAATTCAACGCAAGTCTTGAACTCAAATACGACATCAAATGTCACCGAAAGACAGACGAAGACTAACGAAAAGTTAGACAACAATTCGTTTGTTGAAAACAACACTTTTATGGACAACAACTTCACGGAAACCTTTTCCGATAGTTTAGAAGATTTGGTCAACACTTTCGATGAAAAGATCACAAATTGTTTCCGCAATTACGACGAAAACGTATCTAATTTGGCTCCGGTTCAGGTGAGGTCACAGGAAGAGGTCATCAATGAGTCACAGTATGTTTCAATTGATTTATCGATTGATTGTCTCAATTGTCTTAACCCTTGATTGTCTTCTCCGTTCAGAATGTGGTGGACTCTGACCGGAAATTACGGAAATATATTACCGATTGATTGGACCAAAACCTATGCCCGAAAACTTCATTTACCGACACTTAATATGAATGAGAGTCGAAATGGAGACCAAATGCGAACAAATATCAATGAGCTCTTCGACCCCACCTGTGATGAGGAAGAATTGGCCAAAGACTTGGACCTGCATTCACTGATTTTGGCCAGTTTTCAGACCGAACCCATCTTCACAGCGGAACAGGTATTGGAAGAGATCGATGAGATAATGATGAGTGAGTCGGTCTCCAGTGCCGCCACGAGTGACACCAATTCGAGCGATAAGTCGCCGACAAATGGCGAGAATAAGTCGAAGAACTCGATCGCAGCCCTTCTATACGAAGAGAAACTGAAGACATATTCCTCTAATCAATTGAATGAGTTATATATGGAATTGGAGCGAATGATACAACAGAACAGTGAGACACTCATCCATGAGTTGGCGCTCAGGGATGAACTCGAGTTCGAAAAAGAGCTGAAAAATAACTTTATATCAATTTTATTGAGTGTTCAAAATAAGAGGCGTCAGCACCACATCGACCGTAAGAGAGGGCGCGGTATTAATGAACCAAAATATTTGACTACAGTTATCCCTTACAACACTGGGAGGGGAACACCCGATGTCTCCACTTTGCAGATACTCATCAAAAGTTAGTTTTGCGACAAATTTCTTCTCAATTCTATATTTAATTATATTTTTATTTATTTTTTGATTAGTATTGCGTGCAGTCAATGAGGACAGCCCTACAGTTCCCACACTTTTAACTGATTATATACTAAAAGTGATTTGTCCGACGGCATAGACGGCACATATTTAGCACAAAATACCGTTCCCTTCACTTCATTGATCTATTGGTTGGTATACTCCTAAAAATCCTCAAATATTTTGCTTGAAATCTACGAATCAAATGAATTATTTGATTCAAAACTAATTGATTGGTCTCTAATCGCAAATATCTTACTATAAAATGGTTTAAAGTATTGCCTTTTAGTCATTATTTAAGAGAAATACTCACAAAATATTTGATTTGAGATTTGATTTGATTTTTATTTGAATTGAATTTTATTTATTCTTTTCTTCAGTTAAGGAAACAGTTTTTATTGAATATTATTCAAAAAATATATTTATTTATACAATTCGTTCAATAATTGGTTGAAATTTCGATTTTATGGATAACTTGTTTTGTATTCTAATTGAATGAGAGGTTTATTTTTGTGATTCCGGCCCTCATTTCATGAATCCTTTGATTAAAACATATATTTTAGTTATTGACTATTCGTTAGTTTTGATATTTAATTAAATTAAAACCAATTAAAGGCTTAAAGTAATTAAATTTAAGTGAAATAGTCCTCAAATCGTATGAATTGTTGTAATTCCAATAAAACTCTTCATTAGAGTCACAAAAAGCCTTAAAAGGCATAGAATTTAACATTTTGTTCATAATTTTGGTTTAATTTTTTGATTATTTAAATTCAACGAAAATTATTGCCAAAAATGTCTGAAAATCTGTTCAAAAGTCGGGTCTAAAACTCAGCTCAAATTGAATTTTGGTATCAATCAGTCGATGTTTGGATTGAAGCATAGATTTGAGTCTTTTTTAAAAAATTTTCTGTAAAATTGTTGTTATATTTTAATTTTGACCATAATTTTGATTATTTTGTCGAATATTTATTTGTTTTGATCTGAACTGTGATTTATTTTTCATTAAATCTAATCACAAATGAAATTATAAAATAAAGATTTATTTAATGATTTGTTTGATTCATTTCATTCAACATTCAATCAATAAAATATTAAAAATCACTTTTCATTCAATTAATCGATAATTAATTAAATGATTTATTAATTGATTAAACAAGTGATGCGTTCAGTGACTCTGATTGATGAGGAAATGGATGGGAGGAATGGCCTTAAAATTACATTAGAGATAATCAACATCCTCTATTTCGACAGTTATTATCTTGATCAGTTATGTTCTTAATATTAATCTTTTGGATAAAACTTTTTCAAAGTTATATTCATTTCATGTTTCAGATATTGAATTATTTTTTATAAGAAAAACATTTTGTTTACTCATTATATGCAAATATTTTCTAAGACTGTGAGTCGTGAGAAATATTTCGAAGAAAATTTCAGTCAAACGATGAGAAAATCCATTTTGTCATATAATAGACGAATATTTTAAAAGTTAATGAAAAAAAAACTTTCCTAACAAAAGGTATGGAACAGTCTATCCGTTGATAGAATAAAGAACTTGTTTGTTGTCAATCAGACAAAAGGGACAGTCAGTCACCTTATGAAGAGTTCATGAGTTGACTAAAAGAATCGGTGGACTGACTAATGGCTATAAATCGAAATTAAAAATTTTATTGATTTGAAGACTCAGAGATCAAATTCATAATAACAATAATTGAAAAGAAATAAACACTTTGAAATATTTCTAAATTGAATTTATCTTGATTATCGGATGAGTGAAAATGTGATTATTCTCTTGAATTCCTATAATTAAAATGATTTTCCGCTTAAAAAAGTTGAGAAAACTTTTAAATGTTTTTTTTGCTGTGATTTATACAAAAGTTAATCATATCTTTGAAAACATTTTTTGCTTAAGAATCTTGAGTTCAATCATTCAATTTCTCTCAACTTATAAAACCCTTTCATTTATTTGAGTTTTTTTTCAATTTTAAAGAATTTCTTTGAACTTCAGATAAAAAATCATTTATTGGTTGTTATGAGAGAAAGTTTGAGTAGAATCGACTGCCAGTAGTCATAGCAATATTGTAGGAAAGGTAACAAAACTTATCCATTGGAACAAATGATAAAATATTATTTGGTTTTCTGCCACTAATTGGAATGATTCACGAAAGTCACCTTGATGCTTGAAATACTCCATGTAATTCTCAAATTGTGAAATTAGTTGAAAGGAATGGATGAATCAGTTGTGAGTAGTTCCACATTCTGTGTGAGTATTAGCGGTCAGATAGAAAGCGCACATTTCGTTGGTTTGGATAACGTCTACTCTAAATACTGCTACAAATATGGCAACGATTGGACAGTTGTTTCAGGTTTGGAGGACGGCATCTCTCAAATTGCAAGAAAAAGTGATGAAAAACAACTCTTTGTTTGGAATTTTCCGCTCGAAATAGCTTTGAAGTCGAGTAACCCTTTCGGTTGGCCTCAATTGGTTGGTCAGTCATACAAACACTCAATTATTTACTTTTAACTAAAAATCAGTTCTTATTTCCTAATCAGTGAGTGTTTACGGCTTTGACTTCTTTGGCAATGATGTGGTTCGGGGTTATGGAGCGACTCATATCCCTCCTATCGCTGGAATGCATAGGAAAAGAGTGCCGGTGTTTGTGCCCCAGTCTTCGTCGTTAGTCCATCGGATCACCAGTTGGTTCACTGGACGCAACCCAGAATTTATTGATCCAAAAGTTGTGGCCCAGAGTGAGGGCAGGGAAGTGATTAGAGTCAGTTCCAACGGTTACCTAAATGTTGTGTTCAATGTTGTGCTCAAAGATTTCCAAAAATATGGGTTTAATGTTCAATAAAGTGCACAAAAGGGCATTCCGTTCACTAATGACTATTCAATTGCATAATTCATTTTACATCCGCCTTTCCAATTGATAGTAACATGGTCATTTGCCAATTGAAAATTGTACATTAAGTCCAATTTTATCTGCTTTTATGGCAATACAATGATTTGTATTAAAAATTTAAATAAAAATTATACTAAAAATAGTATTTCTATTCATTTGTGAATCTAATACTGCATTCAAAGGGAAAACATTTTAAGAGGAAATGACTTCCCTCTGAGAAGTATAAACGCAGAGAATAATGACTTATATGAGAGACAGACAAAGAGTTTTTGATGACTTTGATATCGGGTTCACTTAACACTCGATTCCTCCTATTGTTTACTTTGAAGGACAGAATATTTGATAGACTTATAGACTCTATTCCACAAACTTATAGACGACTTAACACAAGTCGAGCGAAACTATTTTTTTCTCATTTGAAGGAAGACTTGAATGAAAAAAGTTTTGAGATTTACTCCATGTCTGTCACGTCTGTTACTTTGATTTTCAACCACCTGTTCCCAATTATATGATCAAGATCAGCTGATTTTTTTTGACACAATGTTTTTTTTCTAAACATAACTAGCAATCTGATATGTGCGCTTTGATGAACTGGCTAATTATTTTTTTAAACTTGATAATGAACCTTGGTTTCTTTTGGAATTTTATTTAACGACCTAGATCACATGGTGTTAAGTAGGACATTTGTTTTAATTTATAAATTGTAAGTTGTTTTACGTAAAAAATAATGAAAATCTCGAATCAATTGTTAAATCAATTATTTTTAATGAAAATTGAATTGAAATATGATTTTGAGTCAAAAGTTAATTAAATTGAGTGAAGAATAGATTGGAACGAATGGATCCGAACCACTCATTACTGGAACATATTTAGCTCAAGTTTTCCTCAAACAAAACCAAACAAAACCATAAACTAATTGACATAATTAAAATGAGTATGCTACTTTTGCTACTTTATTTCTAGCATCAGCTCAACTTAGTTCTGGACTTCTATTTAATTCAAATAGTATTCAAATGTTGAGATCATCTGATCGTCTCATAAGTGATTAATTTGACAGAAAAGTGATTGAACACAAAGATATTGAGCTTGGTCACTCCCCAAACGTGTTTTCAGGTACAAAAAACTTTAAAAAATCAAAAGTCTTGGTTACTATAGCGACAGCACAGGTATGTGTTATACAACAGTATGTTGTTTGACAATAATAATCGTTGGAAACTTGGAATCCATTTATGAGAGTGTATTGAAAGGAAGCTATGCCTCAAAAACTGAGAACTCAACGGTGAGAATACCTGTGCGATAGAGGAGAGGGACAGACAGGAGAATAATATGAGAGAGCAGTTGAATGAAAGCACTGCACTGTTGGGACTGTTGGGACTGTTGGGCGTTGTATTGCAAATAGTTTCGCAAACCGTAAACTCAGAGCTTTTGCTGAGAGTCTGTTGTGTTGTGTGAACGCTATGTATGGGTTCAGTAATACTGGGCTTTGCTTTTATTACATAACAATCAATCCCTGGCTATGAGTTAAATGTGAATCAACTCACCAGTGAAGTGAACTTATGAAAAATCAAGTGATAATTGTGTTAAACACATTTTTTTCTACAATTTATTTTATTTTTATGAGAAATTATTTTTTATAATCAATTGTTTTATTGAATTCTCAATTAATTATTTACATATGTTTTTAAGTAAAGTTATTTTTCTTTCAATCATTAATACAATTATTTTTATTGTGATTTCATCTCATTTTCTGTAATTATGTTTAAAAAGTGTTCAAAACATAAAACAGATTCAAAGCAATCACTAAATGATTGTAACAAAACTCACATAACTTTTAATAGACTTCAAAATAATTTTAAATATTTTTTATTAAACTTATTATTGATTATACTATTGAGTGATAATTATTTTGTATTATTAGTTAATTCACAAATAGTTAGTAATGTTATCGATATTAATGCCTTCGACGGGGGACTCATCACTGGTCACAAAGTATTGACACTTAAAGACAGTCCCTATTATGTGTTTAAAGATATTGTCGTCGACTCAAAGTCCAAATTAGTTATTGAATCCGGAGTTACCATTCATTTCAATCACTCGATTGGTGTCCAAGTCTTCGGAACCCTTATCGCCAAAGTATGTCATCAAAAGAGGAATATTTTATCATTAGTTTTGCCACAAAATTAATTTCGACCATAATTTGGTTTTTCTATCCTTTTGTCTCTTTTTCTCCTTATTTTTTGATTGATTTAGTTCTCAAAAGACTGGTTTTGTTTCATTTTTATTCATTATTTCAATTTTTCAGATATTTATTGCTTTTTATTCGGCTTTTAATTAATAATTTTTTTTATTGATTTCCCAAAAAGTTTTGACGTTTAAAGGGCTGTAAATGAGTGGACCTTTTAGTTAACTGTTTTTGTTTTGTTTGTCTAAACTTTTTGTCTGTTAATGTGTTCAACAGTTTGTCTATCGTTTGAAACATCAAACGAAACAATCATTTGTTTTATTGTTTGCTTTCCTATCGATTGATTTGATCTGATTTTTGGCTATTTTTTGATTGTATATCAAACAGACTTTTATTAACACTCATTATATCTGACTATCGATCTATAGATCTATAGATCTGTTAATTTTTGATAAATTAATTTTGATTTCTCGTGTGAACCAAACGATTAACTTTACTTATCCTTCAAAAACAACTTTTCTTTTAAATATTAATTCAAAAGTTTTTTAATCTCTTTTCAATCCATGAAATTATAGTTTTGTTTTTTAATTATTACATTTCATTCAGTAATAGCAATGAAGTAGTCATTGAATACTTTTTAAGCAATTATTTGATGAGTTTCTTATCCAAACGGAACACCATTTCCGTTGAGATGTTAATCAAATGAATGAGTAATACATAAAACAATTAATTCTAATAATTATTTATCGCTTCAAAAGATTATTGTTTAATGAAACCAAAGATCAAAGTTTTGTATATTATGTGGGCTTTGATGCAATCAATAGCCGTATCGTAACTGATATTAATTCTTAGTTTAATTTAATGGGAAAACATTTGGTCTGAAGTACTGTTGAATCGCTTTTCTATAAAACTACTGACAACTGAACGACAATTGATTTTTCATATAATGATTGAAATTTTGTTGAATAAGTTTCGTTGGTTTGTCTCATAACTAATGTTTGACTTTTGATAAAATTTCTCTAAAGATAAGACTCAAAGATTAGCTTTTATTTGATTTATTAGTGATATTAATATTTGTGGCAAAATATTTTTGAATTGAAAAACAAAATAATCTTTTCATTATATAGACAAGTCATCTAGTTAAAATTGATGATCTAGTTATTTTAAATACATTATGATTTGGTTCGGAAATGATTTGAATACTTTGTTGAATTGCTTTCAATAATATTTGAAATAATATTTTTTTCATTCTTTCAACAAAACTATTGATTTGAATACAAAACAGTTTTTTGTTGTTTTGTATATCGTATTGAATATCAATATTAAAGCGAAACTTAATTATGAATTTCCACTGAATTTCTCTCCACTCGTGTTTTGTTAGTAACACTGATATCAGGAATTGAGTCAAAATTTTATTTATGAGTTATTATAAGTCTATTCATTGAAATAAAATTTTATAGTTTAACGATTGGGAAGCGTTTTCGTGTCGACACTTATATCCAGAACCGTTAGAAATATCGTTGTTTACCAATGAATTGCGTTTCAAGCCATGAATCCAATGATTCATTTATAGTTAATTTTTGGAGTTTTTAGTTTTTATTAATTAACTTCTCGTGAAATCCTTGACTATCAAGTAGTGTCTGATTTGAGCTACGAATCAGAGGTTTGCAAAAAGCCTTTTGAAATAATACGGAAACAAAAATAAAAACAAAAGTTAAAAATCAAAACAAATAAAACAAGAATTTGTCATTGAATTCGATATTTTGAAGGGTTGAGCAAAAAACCATTCTTTAAGTGTATTTCCAAAGTATGAGTATATTATCAAATTATTTCTCTATTATTCAAACGAATATTTTCCTATTATTATCCAAACCTCAAACCTGTCCATCCGTTTGGGAAATATTTCATTTAATTTTGATTTGAAGTGGAAAAACAAATTTGAAGGAAAATAACTGATAATAAGTTGACAAAACATTTCTTGCATTACTAATAGGCTATGGAGTTGACTCTTTTCGTGGAAACTGTGCTTAAGATTAATTGTTTTATATAATGTCTTCCCTATTATAATGAATTACTGTTAACTCACTTCTTATGTTCTTATTATGATTACCGGTATTTCAGACAAATCTAATTCAATTCAATTTTAGAGTTCATTACACTTTTTTGAGTCAGTGTTTGGCCTCAAAGACTAACCCATTAGTAAAATGTTTTGATACTATTCTTGTCTAACATTTCTTTCCTTTTTTAATGACTGCCTTTTTTCCCTAACTTTTGTAAGAATTGATGGTTTTGTTTAACTCTTCTTCTTATCAAAAGTTTGCGAAGATTTTAATTTTTGTTTTGATTTGAATGAAGAAGTTTTTGGCTCAAAATCATTCACTTTAATGAGTTTTTATCAGAAATAACCTCAAAATAGTCGTGAAATAGAGAATAGTATAACTGTTTTACAGATTTTCAATTCAATCCATTCTTTACTCCAAACCTATAATTATTTACTCACTTTTGACATAAACCTTGAATTTTATAACTTTTTTTATTCATTCAATTGTTTCGTTTCTTGGAATCCTTTAGGGAACTAAAGACAAGAAAATCGTATTGACTCGTATAGGACAGACCTCTTCTCGTAGTGATTGGGATTCCCCTTCCATTCAACCGGAGCTATCTTTAGTGCAATGGCCTGACGTCCGTTTAGTTGATGGAGACTTGCCTTCAGAAGGACGCCTTCAGATCAATTATAAGGGAAAGTGGCACTCAGTCTGCACTAACTCCAAGAATTGGACACAAACTGACATCAAAGTGGTCTGCAATCAACTGGGCTTTAGTGACGGGGAGTGGTATGCTTGGTATAATAAATATAACGATTCGCGTCAATTCTTGTATGAAAACCCCAATTGTAATGGTGTCGAGCGATCGATACATAACTGCCCCAATTGGAGCTCCAGACGCGTTGGAAGTGGTATTTGTGATTATCACACAGATATCGGCATTAGATGTACCCAAAGGTTCGCCCAAACGCCATACTATTGGCGCGGAATTGAATTCATTGACTCGAAGACAGGCTTTGATTTTCAATTCTCTGGTAAATGGAAGCGTCAAATCTCGCAATCAATTCTTGAACACGTGATCATCACTTATGCCGGAGAAAATAGGGACGGAAACGCCACGTCTGCCATTCAGGTGAGGGGTGTTTCTCCTCTTATCATCTATTCAGAAGTGAGAAGATGTGCTTTCAATGGCATAAACATTACTGAAGCCAAGGAAGCGATTGATATAATAAACAGTCGATTCATTGAGAATAGAGGTTATGGTATATTCGTTAACTCAAGTTATGGAAAGGTGTCGCTAACCGGCGTTCAAATCGAGAATAATGGCGCGGATGGTGTTCGGTATGTGTTTCACGACAGCCCGACCTTCAGTCAGGACAGCTTCTGTCAGGCGCCCAATTTGGGGAACCAACAGGTCTTTCCCCTTATTCTCACTCAACAACAAACCAGAGACCAGACCTCAACCAAAGAGTGTTGTCAAGAGTTTTACGCCAACGACTGGTTGGGCCAAAGACTGACCGCTCACTTCCCTTATATGATGAGCGGTGAGGGCAACGAAAGAGATCGGAAATTGAGTCGAAACGGGTCTATATATGTCATCGACGGTTATTCGGGTAATATTATCGCAGATTTTGTCATTTGGAATAATACTCGGCCCCAAAGTGTGTCCACTATTATCGGTTCCGGACCAATGAAGATATGCTATCGTCCGGCTGTCTATCGCTCTATTCTGTTCACAGTTGAAGTTGACATCGATATCGGCCGTTCCTATGACTTGAATATAACTGACAGCAGAATAGTTAACAACAATGGGAGAGGTGTTTGGGTCCAGAATCAAAGAAGTGGGACTGTCCTCAACAGGACTGTTGTCTCAGAACACTCTTACGTAGCGGGTGTTCACCTGATTGGAGGAGCGGGTGATTTGATTGTTAACAATAGTCTGATAACTCATAACATCGGCGACGGAATTAATATATCGCTTTCGGGAGGATATAAACACATCGATAGGTCCTCCATAACGAACAATACATTGAGAGGAGTCGCCTCTTGGGTTAACGAAACGTCTTCATACATATCTTTCAACTTCTCAGCACAGGTCACATATTCATTCATATCGAGTAACGGACAAAACGGTTTACTTCTGTCCAATGTTTGCCGTTCCGACTCTTTTTGGAACATAAGTCTGAATGTATTCGAAGAGAACTTCGGGGACGCCATCGAATTGGAGTCGTGTTGGGACACAGACGTGGATAACGTCCGGACAACAAAACTGCTAATAACGCACAACCGGTTCAACGCCAACATAAGGCGTGCCATTACAATAGCGCCCGTCTTCTACATAAACGCTGTCATTGAACACAATGTCTTTGAATTTCATCGTTTGGGTGTCATTTACATCAATAATAGAGATATAGTTTGGGATGACTTCCAGTTTGAAGAGGTGCCGGTCTCTGTTCGCATTCAAAACAATAAGTTTTTCTCAAATCATGGCTTATATGTGGCAAACATTGGAGTACACGAAGAAAGTCTTAAACAACAATTGATTTTCACCAAAAACTTACTCAAAGATAATGTGATTACCGAACCCTTTCCCTCATTGAACCCTCGATCACGTGTCGCAGCAGTGGTTTGCGTTTCTTCGAGTAATACAATTGTCTTCAGAAATCAGTTCGAAAACAAGGATTCGAGATATGAATTGGGATCACATCTGGAAATACACTCAAAAGTAATTAACGCTTCACTCAATTATTGGGATTCATTGAAAGCTATTGATATCTATGAGAAGATATTTGACCGAAAGAATCGCTACAATTTGGCTCAAATAGAATTCCTTCAATACTTAACACTTCCCGACGCTCTCGACTCGAATAATGCCGTCTCTTTCGATACCGATCGCAATAAACTCATATATTTCCCGACAAATAAGACAGAAATCGGTGGAGAAGTCAGGGGTCAGGTCTTTCTCGAGCGTCGAATTTATAGAGTCCTCAGAGATATTTATGTGAGACCTGAGGGCGAACTCATTGTACCGGAAGGAACGGAACTGCATTTCGATCAATCAATAGGTCTAATGGTCCAGGGAAAGTTCAAAGTTAAAGGGGGTTCTAATCCAAACTCTTATGTTAAGTTCACTTTGGCTTCAGATGCTATCAAATCAAGAGCGCCGACTGTTATGAGAAGTCCTCCCAAACAGATACCGATTCTTAATGTTTCAAATAATTCGACAAAAAATTCAACGAAAAAGTCTCAACTGATTAGTGTCTCGTATTCGGCATCAAATGTAGTGGCCGTTAGACTCAGTAATGGAACAGAAGGTCGACTAGAAGTCAAGATCGGACCCGAATGGGGAACCGTCTGTTCCTATGGATTCGATATCACAGACGCCGCTGTTGTCTGTCAACAGTTGGGATATGCCCTCAATTCGAGGGATTGGTTGCTCGAGAAGTCGCAGTTCATGATTGCGGGCAATACTAAGAATGTTTTGTTAAGTAATGTCGAGTGCAGTCATTTGGATACAGATATCACTAACTGTAAGGCCCAACGATTTATTGACAATGACTTCGAAAACTCATGTCCTTCAGAAGTGGGCATTAAGTGTTACGTCCCGTCGTGGACAGGGATTCGCATTGGAATGCTCTCAGAAGAGACTTATTTAGAAAATATGATCATCGAAAGGGCCGGACTTCTTGACTACTCCACTCATACCTTCAAACCCGCCCTTCAAATAGATTTCAATAGATTTCATATAAAAAGTGTTGTAATCAGAGATAATAGTGACTCAGGGCTCGGCATTATGTGGAACGACGTCTTCTCTAATCGGGAAAACTTGAATGTTATCGATAGTGAGGTCTCCGCCAATCTATTTCATGGGATAACCACTCGGTCTCAGGGAATACAGATCACAAACAGTCGAATGCAAGGGAATAGAGGCTCAGGTTTTCATTACGAACCGATGTTTACTAATTATGAACAAAAAGATTTGGTTTCGTGGGTCTCACCGACTGATCAATCGTTGATCACAACTATTCCCAACACTTATGAAACGGAACAAAC
Organism: Tectocepheus velatus; assembly: GCA_034700625.1. Taxonomy (NCBI): domain Eukaryota; kingdom Metazoa; phylum Arthropoda; class Arachnida; order Sarcoptiformes; family Tectocepheidae; genus Tectocepheus; species Tectocepheus velatus. The sequence continues at coordinate 13,812 of JAQIXV010000486.1, read as the reverse complement.
CATACGATTGGGTGATCGAAGAGCTTATTATGTATTCGTTAAGAGGAAGCCCTCCCCCACTATATTGACGCACAAACTATTAATTGAGACCAATTACGGCCGTTCCTTAGGAATAATGGTTTTAAACCCTGTGTTTGAAGACTCCACGGAATCGCTTATACTCTACGGAACCGCCAAATCATATGACAGAACACAACAGATCTGGGATTTGAAGAAGAATTTGACGTCTTTTCCATTACTATATCCCGGGTATAAAATTACGATCGAATACAAGACTGGAGACAATCCTAAGGGAGGAATAGTTTTGTATTTTACCACAAAAGAGATAATTAAAGGAAACCCTAATATAAAGCCAGAACTGATTCAACTGATGGAAGAGAGACTAATGACGACAATAACTCTCGACTCAAATCGAATTGAAGGCAATTCCGAAGGAATTTCGAGTAATCATTATAACAGAGATTTAAGTCATCGAAGAGAGTATTATCACAGATATTGTAATGAAACCATTTATTTGAAGAACAATTTGATCCGAAACAATGAATTGAGTGTTTTCGTAAACACCCCCTTCTATGAGCCCCTGGAGTTCGCTTTAGCGGAGATTAACTATACGTTTATTAACAACAGATTTGTCCAAAACAACGGCGGAATCGTTCAGTTGAGTCGAGACATAAGGAGTTCTAATAATTTATTTCATTGGGTTTTAAACGATTCTGTTATTGAGGACAACAGAAACGGTGGTATAGATATCATTGTGCCATACAATTGGAAATACAACGAGAATTACACCCATTCCTTCTCTATTAATAACAACAGTTTCGTAAACAATCGTAACTTCGAGTTCACAATCGATGGTCATTTTGCCCGAATCAATATGTCGGCCAATCTCTTCCGAAACAACTCCTGTTCCGTCGGTTTAGTGACAATCACTGGAATGGAGAAAGAGATGAATATTTTCGATAACCAAATGACTCACAATTACGTTCAATATGTGGTCGAACTGAATATGCGGTCCCACGCGGACCGGTTCGGTGTCGTCGACGCAAACTTCTACCGGAATATCATACGCGAGAACCGGGAGAGTAGTAGTCGTCGTTTGGCAGACAAATACCATCCGGACACTTATGCCTTCGCTATTCGTGGCGTACAAGAGGTTAACATCACTAACAATATCTTCGGTAATCGTAACTTACAGTTCGAGTTCTTGGCGGGAGTTCTGGTCGGGTCTCTCGATAGCCTCATTAATGTTGAGCAGAATTGGTGGGGAACTACTGATGTCGAGGATATCAGACGAAGAATTTTTGATTTTGACGACTGGAACAGTTATGCGGTGGCCGTCTTCAGCCCTTTCCTGAGCGCTGACGCATTCGACGCGACCACTATTTCTTCAGATATGGAAGAAAAGTTCATTGATGTTAACCAACCATTTGGTGGACGACTCCATAAGTCATTGGTTCTGTCGGAGCGAAATACTCCGTATGTTATTCACTCAGACCTGACTGTTATGCCGGAGGCGACGCTCACCATAAACGCAGGGGTTGTTCTTGAGTTCTATCCGAGCGTTGGAATGTTGGTATTGGGAGAGATGATGGCCGGAGGGATGGAAGACAAGCCCATAATCATGAGACCCGTCAACTTCGCCAATGATTTAACGTTTGGCAGAACTAAAAGACATTTGACGTCACAGAAGTATAAACGCCAGACAACACTCCAGTACTCAAAAAGTATTGGAGACGTCAGACTCTGTTTGACTGAAGGGTGCGAACAGTGGAGTAAAGTCAAGAGAAGGGATGGTTTCGTCGAGATCTTCAACTTAACGACTCTGCAATGGTCTCCCATTTGTGACCAAAGGTTTACTGAACGCAATGCACAGGTCATCTGTCGACAACTCGGCTACTCTTCACTCAATGTTCACCTGAGAAGAGGCCGACGTCTAGATATGGGACAGACACTGATTTCTCGTATCCGTCACTGGCCGGAGCCGTTAGAGTGTGTCGGAAAGGAGGCGTCTTTGGCTGAATGCGATATTCGACTCAACGGTTATGGGAACCACTCGTACGCCTGTGCCTACGATAGCGAAGAATTTGTTTATGTCTTTTGTGGCGAAGAGAATAAGCTCTCAAACGAAGAGCACTGGGGAGGCGTCCGATTCGCACTCTCCAGCTTTGAGCGCAAAACAGAGAACCAACTCTACCCGACCCGAGTCTATTTCGAACCGACATCTAAACTACAATTTGTCAAAATAAAAGGGGCCGGTATTCTTCACGGGGAGAAGAGCGCCGCCATTCAAATGGTTCAGAGAGATGTCAATTTGGAGTTCGTCGAAATCGATTCCTGTGCCTATCATGGAGTCGAAGCGATAGCACCCCCGGGAGGGCTCACATTCAATAAATTGAGAATTCACGACAACTTGGGTTCGGCTCTGAATTATGTTCTGCTGAGCGGCTCATCATCTGAATCGCCTCTAATCCCATACAAGCCATTGTTGGTATCGGGTCTGCCCTACGCTGTCTTCGGAATGGTTGACATCTGTGATACCGCAAAAGAGCTTATTATTGACGAAAGAATTATTCTGTACTATAAGTACGACAACCGACCCGTCGATTGCGTTAAGATCTTCACGTCTTCTAATCCTATAAAAAGGGTTGGCTTTCGATTACTTCAATTCAATTTATTTAATTCAAGTAATTATTCTGCTATTCCGGACGTCCTCCGCATATGGGACGGCGATATTTTCAACTATACCTCGACTATTATCGGTGACCTCACTGTCCAACCGAAACGACTCAATAGCGAAGAACAGCCAGAAATCAAGTTTTACTCGTCGTCTGAGTTCTCTCTTAGTGTTCAACTTCACGCTACCGGTGCCTCCGGTGACTATGGCTTCATCGCCGAAGTGGCAACACTTCCCGTCTCTTATTACATGAGTCGCGGAGTGTTTCACAATTTGACTTATTCTGAGTTAAGGCACAACACTTTGGGTGCGTTTCAATACCGAAGCGCTGGTGAGTCGACGCCAACCATAACTGTGAATCAGAATACCATTGAATCGAATTGTTTGGAACTTTACGGAAATTTTACGACTTGTAACGGATCCGTATATTTGGAACTACAGAACTCTCAGTACTTCTACTTCCAGAACAACTTAGTGAAGTCAAATCAGGGCGGAGTTCACCTCAAAGCCAATTCCCATTCGAGTGTCTCGTCTGTGACCGGAGTATTCATAAACAATCTGTTTGTGGGGAACGACAACAATGAAGCCCTTTATATAGAAGGGGCCAAAACTGGTCGCTCATATCAGTCGGGAATCATTTCTCGTAATTACTTCACCCGAAACCGATCCAAATATCGTTCAAATATAGTGTTATCTCAAGTGATCGCAAACTTCAGCGACAATATAGTTGTCAGTAACTTAGGTCAGACACAGTTGACAGTGTATGGGTTCGAGCACACGCCTCTCTCATATCAGGTCTGTCGTCACAATTGGTTTTACAACAATTTTGCCACAAAAGAACAGGAGAGGAGTACTGTCATCGCCAGTAATGCGGGTCAGGTATATGTCGACAACTATTTTGTTAATCCGGACAACGATTTCGAGTTGTCTTCAATGAATCGCTCGAATATCGATGACTTGCGCCGTCCGTCCATCAAAGCCATCAACAACTGGTGGGGTTTCAATGAGACGAGTGCTGTCGACGCCCGTATCAGAGATTTCAAAGACTACTACCATTTGGTTCCGATTGAATACAAGCCTTACTATACGGACAACAGATCAGTGCTGAGCGGCATTTGTTTTGGCGGATGGGAGAAGATTGGAGAGACCTGTTTCTCATACATCGGCGCCCGAATGACTTTCTCAGAGGCCCGACGTTTCTGTGAAATGGAGAACTCGTCGATACCTTTCATTCGTTTGACTCACGAAGAGGTGACGCGTTATGTCTATACACAACAATTGGATTTCGATCGACGCTATCATCGCATTTGGGTTCAGTCTTTCGAAGTCGATATCGACGAGTGTCCGGTTATGATCAACGGTCGCATAAGAGTTCACGACTGCGACGATCGCTTGCCTTTTGTCTGCGAACGCGATCCGGATATCGGGGCCTCTATTCCCGCCGAGTGGTACAGAGAGCCTCTGGTCATCGGAGCGCTCACCATAGCGAGCGTAACAGCGCTTACATCACTGATGTGCATCTGTTGCTGGTTATGCAAATCCCGTCACCGACACAAAGAGAAACTCGAAAGACGTAATTCGATTCGGGCCTCAATTCGGTCGAACCGATCATTTAGTTCTTCATTAAATACTTTGTCGGAAAGCGGTTATCGAAAGCAAATCGAAAAAGCGATTCAATCGGCGCGACAGCAGAGACCCGTTCCGACCGGTTCTCAGTCTGTCTACAGTCAGAAAATGAATGGAAGCGTCGATTCTATGGTTAAGAATCCGTCACAATTCGGAGTCGACTCTTCATATGATGGCGAGAGTCAGGGCTATCAGACATCGCAGAGAGCGGACGACTATTCAGATATTGGCGATCGATTTGCTGGCGATCCCCGACTCGAAAACGCAAACATCGATATTCTGGTTCATCCGACCTTTGATCTCACGTATGAGAACCGCGGTTTCAAACCGACGCCATCGATGTCCCGTACATCAGAGCCGAGAGTATGGACTCCGATTACAGACTCGACGTTAGACATGAAACGGTCGAATCAGTCAATAACTACGCCAACGACTCCGTACTCCCAGAAGTTCACACTTCCCAGTCATTCCTTAAAAGAGTCGCCCGAATCGATATCATCGACATCTCCGGTCCCTTCTGGTCGCACATCACCTTCACCTCCATTACCACATTTACGCCGACAACTGCCACAATTCACACGTCCGGCTCCAGCGGTGCCACAAAAGCCTCAATTCCTATCGACGTTTGCTCCGTCACAGCCGTCATCGATAGCCGGTGTCAGTACTGATAGTCAGCTCAAGTATTTGGAGACGTCATTAGACGGTGACTCCTATACCGAAAACATTTACGACGACTTTCAGCTCAACCGACTCTCACCGACAACTTCGACAAACGCTTCGATAGATAGCAGTCATACCAATAGAAGCAAACCATTGGAGACTGCGATGTGAGACAACTGTCCATTCCGTTGACATAAGACATAAGAGCCAAAGCATTCTTCAATTGTAAATAATGTCATAATTTCCGTCATTTTTCATCAAAACTGTTATATTCATCGTTTAAACGACAAAACCGTCCAAACATTTGACGCCTTATTTGAAAAACACTTAACCAAAGGAAGCGCTCATTCGTTGATATTCTCCACAAAATATATTTAAATTGTTTATCGAATTATGAATTAAATTAACTCTAATTTAGTTTTAAAAAATGTCGAATAATAACGAAACGAATAATTAGTTTACGAAAACTTTACATAAAATATTGAGTCCATTATCTAAAGCACTGTTTTAGCGCTCAATTAGTTAAAGCGATTAGTCTTAAGGCCAACAAATTTTTTGTGTCACAACTTTTGACAAATAGTTTCAAAACATATTTAATATAATGTTATTCCGTCCTAAATGTTATTCGTATCTATTTTTTAATATTATTATATTTGAGTCAATTTATGCGAAATATGTTTTCAATTAAATAAAAAATTTGATAATTTTACTCAACTTTTCCAGTTTTCTACTATACCTTGCTTTGAATGTTAGACTTTTTCATAGATTTCATAGATTTATACACGGATTGCATATCGAAACGCGAAATATTTGATCAAGATCAATTGCTAGTTTCAAACATTTGTTTTTATTCATTTCAATTAATGAGAGTTTTAGAAAATTATTTGAGTTTTGATTAAACAGTGGTTCAGTTTTTTGACAAAATTGTGGATAACTTTTAAAAATCAAATGAAAACCTCTAATAAGGCGTACGTCTGACTGATGTGTAAAACCTGTGATAAAAAATGATTAGGTTTTGAGGGATTGAGAGTTGATTTGAATTGAAAACGGGTTTCTTACTCAGGATATGTCCGTTCGTCGATATATGGATCAAATCTAAGGGTTTATTGAATTGAAGAGATTTTATTAAACCAATAGTTTTTGTGATGAATTCCTGATCAGAATAAAGATGAATACCTTTCGCGAATTCTACCCTCATATAAATGATCGTATGGTTCCGGAGCTACAAGTCTTCGAAAATATTCTGGTGGTGTTCTCCTATCGTAAGGACTGGGCAGAGGTAGGCGTTCGTAGGGATGTATATAATCCCTATAATATTGTAACCGTTCGTATCGATCGGGTGGTCGCGAGCGCGCCATTGGGTTCAATCCGCTTAAGCCAAAGCCGTAGCCATAGGGGGTAAACCGTTTATCTCCGAGTATACGGCGAACGTAAGCGCGTTCTTGATTGCTAGGACACTCTTTAGACCAGTGGCCACTTTTTCCGCACCGATAGCACTGCCCTTTTCCTCCCATTCCTTATCATATTAATGAATATATTGACCGAAATTCTCATTGAATTCTACTATAAAAGTCTCAAAACAGTTGTTATTCAATAAAATTATTTATTGAATAATTTTTTTTACAAATATTTCATTCAATAGAGTGTATGTTAAGTTGCAAAATAAGCTTGCACACTCTAAACACTGTTTCGGACAAATAAGAATAGTTTTGATAAATACCTGGTTTTTGTCTCACTTTGCTGTGACTTAATTCAACTGATATTTTATTGCCCATAAATTCGTGTCCATTCAGTTCTTGTATCGCAGTTTTTGTCTCGTCGTCTGTCGACATATGCTGTCAAACGACAAATACATTGACTTTTTTGATAAATTACCCAAAAATTTGTTTTGAAAAACAATAAAAATTAGGAAAAAAGAGAGAGACTGACAACAAAACCATAATTCTTGACGATATCGCACTCCTCTACGCGACCATATTTGCTGAAAAGTTCACTTAATTGATCCACTTTACAGTTTTCTGGTAGATTTCCGACGTATAACTTCGTTGACTAAAGACAGACATCAATTCATAGATAATTATAATTTGTTTTTGAAAAATGAATAAAAAATAAAAATTACTTTTGAAGTCATCTCTTCAACAGTCATAACAAGTTTTTGAGTTTTTCTTCTCAATTCTGTTGCAATCAGTTCAAGAATTTTGAGCTCAGAATTTGTTATACCCAGTAGTGATTCACTGGATAAAAGAGCTTTCGTTCAAAAATATCTTTTAGTATTCATTAGTGAACTCAACGTTGACTTCATTTGATGTCTTATCCAATGCTTTCAGTCATTAAATTAGAGCCAAATGTGTTTCTAAAGTCGGAAACACATCACAAAAATGATTTATAACTTTGCTGTCAATCCTATAGAGGAATAGTTGTTGAAAAAAATAGTTTGGGAGGAAAAGCCAAAACTCAAGTCTCTCTCACTCTTTGTCTGAATTTTTTTTGCATATCTTCGCTTAAATTAAAACTTTTTGTCAATTTATGTGAAGTAACTAAAAATGTTTTATAAATAGATTTGGATTTTGAAAAGTTTTAGTATAAACTGAAGACAAACAAAAATTTTATGACTGTCTTTGATTTTTTGGAAATGGGTTTACATTTCATTTTTGTTTTTCACCAAAAAAAATGAAATAACACGAATTGATTGATTGGTTATAAAAACAATTTAATTAAATTTAATTTATTGATTCATAAATTAACAAAAATATATCCTTGAATTTATTCTAGATAAATTTTAACAATTTTATCTAATTTGTAGCAATATGTGTATCATTTAAGTTTTTCTTTTGATGAAAAGTAATTTGAGCAAGTCGATATAATTATGTAATACAAATGATTTGTATAATCTCTCTCTCTCTCTCTCCTCCCTCTCCACTAAAGAACTTGAAGAGTGTTATATGGATTGAGGTCTAGAATTTCAATAAGAAGAGGTCCGACATCGTGGGGATCGACTTCGAGATAGAGCCGGACGTGTTGGTCGTGCAATATATGCAACTCTTCTAAACGACTCATTAGTTTCAAAAATTTCATTTTCGCCTCACATTTGGACTTATATTTTGATAATAAATATCTTTGAAGTAAATACATATACGTCTGCTGTTCGAGTCTATACATCAATTATTTGTCAATAAAATGAGCAAGATCACTTTAAATATGACTCACTTTATTGATTCCTTGTGAATAATGTTGGGACGATCCGGAGTAAACAAAACTATAGCTGTTAACTGGAATTGATAAAAATTAATCATGTTGAAAATGATTGAAAAATGAAAATCAAAAGTACCAAATCAATTATAGTAGAGTCGAGGTTCCACTCCATCCACTCCCGTTTGAATGGTTGCATGAATTTTCTATGGGCTTCATATAAATTGCCTTTAGCTTGCTTGAATATATCCAATTTGAACTTGGCAGCATTATTTTGATCCTGTCATCAATTGAAAAACCAAATAAATTATATAATTTATCGATAAATGAGTCCTCACTATAGCTATAGCCCAGTACTCATTCTCGTAGTTATAGTTAACGACTGAACGCATAATCAATATCTCAAAACATCCGGCTTTCATGAGAGCGATCTGGTCGTGTTGGCACAGACTCCTAAATGACGATATCTTTTTAGACATCACTACCAGTCTTCTAATGGCTTCATCGCATTTCGTCGCCAGTGTTTTGGTTGCGTCCAAAAGGTCTGACAATTCAGAAGTGATTTTGACTTTCCTTTCCTCAACTATTCTGTAGTTGAGGTCATTGGCAGCTCTGGACAACTCTCTTATTCTCTCCGATTCGTATGTATTGAACTCGTCATCCGTTAATGTATTGAACATCTCTTTTATAGGAATGGATGCGAACTCCAATTCAATCGCTTTTTGATAGACTTTGTCTGAAATCTCGTCCTTTTTGTTGCGATTAATGACATCTCCATTACATTCCAACGCATCGACAGTTGTACTAAAACTTACGATATTTTCAATGCAATTGTTTTTAATACTTTCCATCGAACCGTCGGTTATGACCAGACATTTGTTTGTGAAACTCATTTCTGAAGAATTATTTATCACTGAATTGATTCCATCATTTGATAAGTAATGGGATTTAGTAGTAAAACAGTTGTTATCAAAACAATCGTTACATTCTTTGATCATTGAATTACTGATCAGTGAATCACAATTAGGGCGATAGTCATCGCTCAGGTGGTCTCGAATTGCGCCGGTGTTTGAAACAGGACTCGACTGAACACTGCTTTGACTTAAATCTAAAAAACTTTGGGGCGATGTTTGCAGATATTTTGGACTCATTTTGTCATCCAATTCATTGATATGACAACCGGTGACCGAAATCTTCTCACTATTTACGGCATAACTATTTTGAATGAGTTGAACAACATTTGGGAAGTGATAGGAACTGGTCGTCGAATCGGCAACTTTTGACACTTTGGTAGTCGTCTGACGTTTTTTCCTGTTTTCTGCGATTTTATGCCTTAAATTCAATTTCTCTTCGTCTGACAAAATCCATTCCTTAAGTAATTGTTTCAAGTCTTAAATTATTTATATTTTTAAAATCATCTTGGGCATGTTCTTACCTTTTTCATTCCAATTTCAAAACATTTTTTCAATCGACACTTTTTGCAGAACTTGCGAGTGACCAAGTCTATTTTGCATTTGTCTTCGAAAGGACACTTGAATTCCTGTTATTCAACAAAATTTTCAAATCAAATGATTTTTTTCAAACCAAATGAATAAACAAATGAATACTTTTTTTCTCAATGCGTTTCTCCTGAAGAATGCTTTACACGATTCACAGGTAATTGCATTGAAATTATAGCCTGAAATAGGTTTTCAAATGAGTAAATAATAATTAACTGATAGATTTGAATCACAACTTACCATGAGCTTTGTCTCCACATATTCCGCACAGTTTCGACAATTCCTTTCCATTCATGTCTTTAATATATCCGAAAATTCATTAATAATTTGAAAATTAATACACAAATCGATAAAAACAAAAACTTTTAGAAAATTGTTTCAATTAAGTGAAGGCATTAAAAACGACAACAACTGATAAACACTTTGAATGCATTTTGAGAAACACAATCGACGGTACTTTGGAATTGGAGTCCATTTAATGATTAGAAAATTTTTCTCAAAACTTCTAAATCTTTCCTTTGGATCGATTGAACTTCAAATACAAAAGTTGTATAAAAAGTTTTAAATCGGGAAAATTTTTTCGTCTATTTTTACTATCGATTCGACAATAAAATAACGGAACAAAAACTATATTTAATGGATAACAATATGATTACAACACTTTAATTACTTCATTGCGTATCGCTATTGGAAACTCAGATTAGGAAAAGTTTTTCACTAATAAAAAAATTACATTCATTTCAAACGATTTGAAAAATGATTGAATACTATAATTATATTCAAATTAAGGCAAAAGTGGTTTTTGTTTATTCAATAAAATCATTACTAAGTTTTTTCAATTGAAGAATAAGTAAACGGAAAGAGAATTCCCAAACAATTGAGTACTTATGCACTTGAGATGAGTTTTTTCAATACACGAAAAGTTATTCTCTTTTACTTATCAACAGTTTATTTGACGATAAAGAGATCCCAAACATATTCTGATCAATAGTTTTATAAACTTGTTTTTGCCTCAAGTCGTCAAATGTATGGCTGGGTTTCAGTACTGATTCAGATATCATTAGAAGAGATTAAATGGTTTTTATTCAATTCAATGTTAAACAGAGGTTCTCACTCTCCCTCTCTCTATCTTTTTCAAGGTTTAGCCACTTATTTCTTAAATCATTTTATTTTATTCAATAAAATGAATACATTTTTTCAATGAAAGCTTAGAAAGTGACTCATTTTTTTTATCAGTAAGAGATTTTCTAATTGAACAAGTAAAAATTTGTTCAAAGATTCAATTATTCGATAACTTGTGAAATTGCATAATTTAAATTGAATAATATGTAGTAAGTCCGATCAAATTGATGTCAAATTTGCAAGATTATTTGGAAAATTAATTTAAATATTGATTATTGTTTAAAACTCGAAAGAATTTTTATCAACAATTTTTCTTAATATCGAGAATCTGTCCAAAAATTTCATTATATTATTTTGATTTCATATAATTGCTGTAAATCTTTGATATCATAAAGAATTTTCAATAATTTGAGTCTTGATTCTCATTCTCAGTCGTCTCCCAAACAGTTAAAAATATATATGAATTTGAATCAATCCGTGTATAGATTTACTGAAGAATTTGTTGTATTTCTTCTTCTGAATAATTTTATGTGATTTCAAAAAATTTATAAAATAATTAGAGTTTTAATCTTTGAATTAATGAATAATTAAAAATAAACCTTTCTTTAATTGATCACAATTTCAATAAATATTGTTTGGTTTTGGTTTTGATAAATAGTTTTTTTTTGTTATCAGTAGTTCTAACCATAATTATAGCTTAAGTATAATTATTGAATAATTATTGAATCAAGGTCCATTTTTGATCTTGGTTCACATAAATTATATTTTCAATAACCAAATAAATAACTTTGAATTTATTATATTAAATGTGAATTGAATTGTTTGGTCTCATGTCTAAGATTTCCTGAAGAAGTGGACTCAATTCGTTTGGGTTTCTTTCGGAGACGTTTTTCCTCTGTATTTCACCCAAAACATTGATATCCATTAAAGTATTCATTAGTTTTAAAAACTTTTCATTTGATTCACATTCCGATTGGTATTTGATTTGGAGATGTCTTTGAAGTAAATGCATATAAATGTGTTGTTGGAGTCTATCAATCAATTAATTCAATTAAAATTAATTTTTAATTTTTAATCGTCACTCACTTAATAACATCTTTATGGATGAGATTCTGTTGATCGGAGTTAAACATAATTATTGCCGTCAACTGTGAAAAGACATTCAATTTTCAGGAAATGTATTTTGAAATATAAGTTTGAATACCAAATCCAAGATAAGAGTGTCTGAGTCCCAGACGGGGATTATTTTCTTGAAATAAGTTTTAAAAGCGTAGTAAATGTTTGAGCGCATGCCCTTCAATAAATCGAGCTTGACCAAAATAGAATTGTCTTCATCCTATTTTCACCGAAATTCAATTTAATGTTTTATCATTTTTATTCTTAATCTAACCATAAATAGAGTCCAATAATGAGTTTCATAGTTGTAAAACATGACGGACCGCATCAATAGTATAGGAATGCATTGGCCCTTCAAGAGTGAAATTCTGTCGCTTTCGCACAAACTGTTGAATCCTCTCAAAGTCTTCATCGCTTTTACGAAACTTTTTATATCCCGATCGTATTTATAAGACATTGTTTTTCTCAAATCTGGGAGATTTGTAATTTCTTTTGTGATTCTGGTCAGGGGTTGTCTTATAAGGTGTGTTGCGCTCAACAATTCACTCAATATTTGGATTTCTCTTTCATTGAATTCATTTGGTTTTTGTTGTGAAATGGGTCGAGGAATCGGAATCACCGATAACTCAAAATCGACCACTTTTTCAAAGACATCATCTGATATATGATTGTGTGTTTCCTCTGAAGTAATGCTATTTTCAATTTCCATAATTTGTTGGTTTATTTGTTCGGCAGAAATGCTATCATTTTCGAGCGCTTCGAACAAAAAGTCATTTTCAAAATTATCGCATAAATTACTTGACTCTAAATTTGATTGATTAGCTTGCTCATTAGCTTGGTGAGTCTCTGAACATCCAGAAACGTCTGAAGAATTAGTTTCCGAATCAGTTATCGAACAGAAACTGGTCTTCCGTTGCTGTCGATTGGCTTCAATCTTGAGTCGTCTCAACTGTTTTTCCTCTTCATTCAAAATAAACTCCTTTCGAAAAATTTTGATTAATTTTCAATTCATTTGATTTTTAAAATGCTATACTTTTTTCATTCCGACTGAAAAACATTTTTCTAATCGACATTTTTGGCAGAATTTTCGGGTTATTTGGTTTACATTACATTTTCCTTCAAATAGACACTCGAACTAAAAATTAAAAAAATAATCAACATGGTTATTTTAGGATGCTGAAGGAGTCAAAGAATATTACCTTTGCTTTGAGCGCATTTCTCCTGAAAAATGCTTTACACGGATCACATGTAACGGCACCAAAATTTTTGCCTACAATTTGAAAATTAAGATCAATTTGAATGGATTTCCAGTTTTCATACCAAATGCTTTGTGGCCACAAACGGCACATAATTTCGACATTTTATTATTCAATTCTAAATTTTGATTGAAATTTTTAGATCGATTTCCTGTAATCAAAATTCAAATAACTTTTTGATTCATCTCTAAATAGATTCTAAAATTCTTTTGTTGAACTAAAACTGCAAAACAATTATTCATTGGAATCGATTCGAGACTTAATTTAAGAGTTTACGTCTTCATTGGAATCAAAACAAATCAAAACCTGTTTGAAGACAATTATTCAATATTAATGATTATTATGATCAAGGTTATTTCATTTATTATTTGCTAATGGATTGAATCACTGGAATTCCCACATCTTCTCGAAATCATTTATTCAATTCTTGTGAATAGATTTAATAGACAAACAAATATTTCATTTATTTGACTTGAGTACTTTTTTGTTGATGAAAAACATTTTAATATGAACAGGATCAAACTCTCAATTTAAAATATTTAACCTTATATTAAAATCTCCAGGTCAATTCTCTTAGACTTCAAATGAGTTAAAGATTAATTACAGTTTAAAATCATAAATACTATAAAATAAAATTCTAATTGTGCATGCTACTTCTAATTTTAATGTA
>JAQIXV010000485.1:0-33059 GCA_034700625.1 Tectocepheus velatus | reverse complement strand
TTTTAACCTGGTCAATTTTCAAACTCGTTTCGGAGTCCATATTTGAACAGTCAATGAAAAACTTAAGTTATATCTAATTTGATTGATCTAATTGAAATCTATATTTAGTTGAGATGCGCAAGCAAATAGTAAATATCCTTGAAAATGGAATTTAATATTATGGTCTACAAGTAATTTGTCTAAAAAATTGACATTTTCTCGAATTTTATTTAAATTATATGCAGTTTAAGGTTACGAAATAATTTATGATTAATGAAATTATTCAGTCATTTGCCGTTTTATTTAATGATTTTCAAATATTATTATTATTTCAATTAAATAAAATCATTGACAAATCGTTTTCAAAACTTTGATTTCACGACAATTGATTGCCTTGATCAATTTTTAAGATTACATATTAATCAATCAATAAGAGGATAGATCTTTAATCTTCAGCGTCAGACCAATCACGACAACCACTATTCAAAAGTAGAGATAAATTGAAATCTTATACCTGGACACTATTCTGAGCCTTTTGTTTGCATTAATTTGTATCAATAGTCTGTATATCTTTTTGGCCTCAGAGTCGACAGAACTGCAGAATATAATTATTGTTACGTTTATTGATATAACAAATTGAGAGCCAATTATTAAAACCATTTTAATAAAAAATATAAAGAGATGTGAGAAATGCGAAACAAATACAATTGATTAGCAAATATTTAGACTAAATCCCATTGAAATTAATTATTCTTCGATAAACAATATCAATATTTTCAAGAATTATCAAAACTTCTGAATTTGTGATTATTTTGTAATATTTCGTAACTCTTCTCAAACTGTTATTCAATGACTTCAATGAATATCTTGAATAATAACTTAACAAAAGAAAGTAGACTAAGTTCCAAGAGTATAGGTTCCAGATAATGGTTGCGAAGAATCCGAACAAAACATTGAGTGCGATATTAATGAGAAACTGAACGCAAGAAATGCATTAAATATAAATTGAAAGTATCGATGATTTTTATAATGACTTTAATTTTCTTAGCGGTCGATAGCTTTGAGTTAAGTCTTCGTTGATATCTTTGAATTGTTTTGTTGTGTTTGACATTGAAATGAGTGTTGATTTGTATTAACGAAACCATTGCGTAAACTCCGATGAAGTAGAGATTCAATTGAAGTTTGAGCTCGAATTTGTGGACATAGTCTCCAATTAGTATTGAATAGAAGTCTTCGGTTATGAAAAGGGAAATAATGTCACGAATTGTTATAACAAACAGTAATGTGTTTGCAATTAATGGATGAAAAAGTGTTTGTCGTTTCCTGTAAATTGGGTTATAATAGGGATAACGGATCAGATAGTTCTTCTCACCGATCAAAAAGAGTAAGTTATTAATGAGAGCAAGCTTATTCTGATGTGATACTCTTTGTAAAATTATGACAAATGCATTGAATTTAAATATATCCAAGTTTAAATTAGTTTCCTTTAAATCAATATTTGATTTGAAATTCATTGGTTTGAAGTGTTATTCGTTTTTCTCAAAATTCAATATAATATTCAATCGATTCTTTTATTTGAAGTTCAAATTCCCTGAAGAGTCTGAAAAACATTCAAAATATTCAATTGATATGAAAATTATATTTAGATATTCCGATAAGTCTAGGATTGCGAAACTCATTTGAATAGAGGTCATTATTAGACCAAGCGCACTATCACTGCCCTAATGCCTAAAATCAATGGAAAAGCCTTTTATTTATTCAATTCTGTTGTGAATTAAACCCTTTTGTTTTGACTCCGGATTAAAATCTAAGTTCAATTCATAACAAATTGTTTGACATTTTTGTTTGAAATCATTATTTCTAACAAACATTTTGTTATATTGTTTACAAAAATAGATTTCAAAACGCACTGAATATATGGGAAAACAATTTGATAGATAAGTTTGAAGTCAATTATTCATAATCTCTTCAACTAATCTCTTATGAAATATCAAAGGACTGCCTGTCCTGAGGACTGACTCTCCAGTAGAGGACAGCGGAAGGCTATTAAGAATTGATTTTATCAAAGGAATGGTTAAATTAATATTAAAATATTATCGATTGAAAACAAACCAATGAATAGTTGATTAATAATCAATAGTTTTCTCATTATTTTAATTCAAAACTATACGAAAGAAAAACATTATTTGATTTAATGATTTAATCGATAAATTATTTAACAATTTATGTGTTTTGACGTTAATTTGATTTGGATTTCATATAAAATATAATTAAATGATTTATCGATGAAAATGACTCTAAATGTCATCGAAAAGGACGTCATTCGTCGTCAGATGAAGAATAAGCGCATAAATTGAGTAAATTATTTGAATTCTTGTTATTATTTACAGTCTTCTCGTTATTATCAATAGTTTTAGTGGTATTTGTCTCAAAATTGTCGTCATTTTTAGCCTTTTTCTTAACGACAATCAATTGATTGATTTTTCTCTTCATTTGATTTTTAGAAGAATTGTCCGAATCTTTGCTTAAATTGTCTTTACTTTCGGTAAAGTCCTTATCCTTAGCGGCAAAAGTGATGCCATACTTCGGCAGTACTTCATCGTCGTCGTCATCACCAGATGAGTCGTCCAATTGTTTATTAGAACCATTCAATTGAGATAAGAGTTCCCGTTCTTCGACTTCGAACTCCCTATCGATTGCCAGTTGTCTCTCTTCGGCCGTCATTTGACTGACCACTTGTTCACCAAAATTAACGGCATTTTCAAAAACCAAGTCTTTGTTTCTCTGATTAAGTTCTTTGAGGTCTTCGAGTGCCTCAAGATTTTCCATTTCCCGTCGGCTCTGTTTGGTCCGGTTCTCCAACAGTTTCATTGGATTGAGTTTTTCCTCTTCCTGTCTGTCCTTTTCCTCCTGAACTGCCTGTTGTTCGGCAATCTTGAGTGCCTTGAAGTTGGGGGTCGCCCCGTGTTCCACCTCATAGTCCATGTTCTTTGGATCTGTCTTGAATGTGATCTCGGCCATACACCTTGGACACTTGAAATAGAACCGGAATATTTTTAGCCCTAAGTACTCCTCGTTCTCAACGGTTTCCTTCCGGGCGTTAAACTTCTTTCCCTTTGCGATGTAATCCCCGCATGTGTTGCACCTCATATTGCACGGAGCCATCAGACGGACGGTGTATTGTCGAGTCTTCGGCAGACGAAGACGTGGTATCTTCGATGGATCGAAGTCTGGCGGATAGTATTTCTAATGGGATTCAAGAGGAATGTCATTACATTTTAGTTCTTTGGCTCAGATCTTGTCGATTGGATCTGTTTGTTGCCGATTATCATCTCATCTGATGACCACTTTTGTGGACACATTTCCAAATCAGATGACAATTGACTCTAATCTTATTTTGGAGACTAAATTGTTGTCATCTGATGTGAGAGTACTTACGTTTAAGACTTTTCTTTCGGACATCTTCTGGTGTTTTGATTATCTTCTCTATAATCGGATGAAATCAAATGTAAATCAAATTACGATTTGTTTATGAAATGAAAAATCAGTTTTTGTTTGTTTTTATTTCCCATAGACTGAGCTATACGTCAATTGAGCGGCTTTTCATACAATCTGTTTGTGTTCACAAAAGAGGTACAAATAATAGTGAAGAAGAATTACTTAATGTTGAGTAAAGTTAATGTATTTTAGATGTGAATGAAATTATAGGGAATTAGAATATATGTTACAATGACTTTAATCGTAACGTTGTCTTTGATTGGATAATAGATTATTCGGACGTTTACTTTGAATGAATAGCCTTTTATATCGACAATCGTTTGTGACAATCGATGAATCGATGGCTTTATTTGACATAACATTTGACTCGCAATCGATTGCAATAGTATTCAATGGTTTTGAAAAATAAAAGCAAAATAACAATAAAATAATATTTTAGTTATTTTTTAAATATTTATTTATTGGTATTTAAAATCAATTAAACCAAAAATTATTTGATTAAAAATCGAGTTAAACGTCTCGACAGTTAATGTATTGTCTATTAGTGATGCGGAAGGGGTCCGGCAGTCAATTAAATCCGTGGACAGTGACCGACAGTTTGCGGGCCGTCAACAGAAACTGACATTTGTTTGACTCGTTTTCATAGCCATTGATATCAATAACCGCTCTATCAGTCAAACTGACGATCAGTTTGTCTTAAAAAACAATTTGATTTTGTTTTCAGTTTATTATTATTTTATTTTAATTGTATTTAAAGTTTAATAATCACCGAAACAATTGTCACTCTGACCAACAATTTGGCCATTTTTTGATCACTTTTTGTGAGTCATGTCATCCGATAAGAAAGTTTTGAACGTAAGTCACAATTGATTTCATTCAATAAATATATATTTCATTCAATAAATTATTTTTTAATTTAATATTTTTTTTGATAATTGTCTGACAATTGTCTAATATTTTTGTTGATTTTGTTTAGTCTTCGGGTAAAAGCATTAGTTATAACGGGAAAGGGTTGGCCAGTAACGGGAAGCCATTGACCAATAACCGAGTGTCGAGCAAACCGAGCAAAGGTATGGCCAACAGTCCGGCCACAATCCAGGCACAGGCCGCGGCCGCCGCTATGATTCAGCCGTATATCAACGCCCGGCTGCAGAACATTCAGGCGTCGGCCGCCTGTATGAACGTCAACCCCTACCTCCGATACAACCCGGCCTTCGCAGCGGCCGCCGCCGCCATCAATCCATACGCGACCGCAGCCGCAGCGGCCGCCGGATATCCGCCGCCTAACGTCAATTCGGTGAGTCTTTCCGTTACAGTTATTCGGGTATTAACTGATGGGTAATGCGATTAAGGGATTAATCTCTTGTTTTAATCCAAGATTTGTATCACTTTTTTTCTCATTAACTAAAATGTCGACAAATTATCGGATTTTTATTTAAATCAAAGATTTTACCGAAAAAAAAGGTTTTTATCGATTTTAATGTGTTTTCTGTTGAATAAGTTTCCGATAATTGAGTTTTTATTTTAATTTTATGTTTGCTTTCGATTTAATGATGAGATTTATAACCGTTTTTCCTCAAAATAGGTTCAATTTTTTTTCTCGGGTTTACTCTGAAAACAGTTCTTGAAATATGATTTTGAACTGAAATTTAATTAATTTGATCGAAAAACTTGTCTTAAAAAATGTGTTGAGTTTTTTTGATTTGAAGTAAAAAATTTGATACAACTCTTGGATTGGGTTTATATTCTGTGCGATCGCCTAATCATTTAGGATAACAGTGTTTGCTATGAGTTTCTCATCTCTAATGTTATACGAGTTCTTCGGGTATTATCTTCAGATTGCGATTACGACAACTGTCTGTCAATATCTCTCTATATTGTGTTCCGAGCGCTCAGTTGTCTTAATCGACAGCAAACCTGTCTTTAGTTGTCTAAATGGGAGCGCAATGTTGTTATGACAGCCAATGGTGTCGACAATCGTTTCCTTTTTATGATTTGATAGATTTTCTCCACATCTCTGGCGATACTTTTCGCACGTTTTGTCTCTACTCTTGTAACTCATCTTCTGATCACTTCTTCAGATCACTTGATATGAGTTTCAATTTTTTTTTATTGAACTTAAAATTCTGGGGACTTTTTGTTTGATTTTCTATTATTCTGTGCTATTATTCTGAGTTATAGTTTATTTTACTCTTGGTTGATGAGTATAAAGCTTGGTGATTATGCTCTTTGTCATTTTTGTCGATGAGTTTCTCAGTAACTGTTTGTTGATCTTTTCCAATGGGTTTTTGAGACCCAGAATATTGTCAGTCTATTAATGAGTTGAACTGTCATTTAGATTGCAATCGTTTTTAACACTCATTTGTTTGTTTGTGTCATCCCTTCCGATGACTATCTGTTCATTTGTTTTGCTGTAAGACTTGGCGTTGTGTTTGAGTTTGTCTTTTGGTTTAATAAAAATGTCTTATTTTTAGCGCTCATTACTGTCTCTCTACTGAAAATTGTTTGCAATCTTTGGATTTATTTTATTATTATTATTATTATTACTTTCATTCAGAATCTGTGCTGAAAATATTTTTGCAGTCATTCCTCTATTCCTCTGGTTTTGAGTTTTATCTGAGATTTTCGTTTTGTTCTCTGATTTTAGTAAAACTTTCCGTTTTGTTGTTCATTAGCTAATAGTTAATCCCTTTTTGTTGAGAGTAACCCCCCATACAGTCTGTGCCACTTATGTCTTGTAATGTATTTTACATGAAATTAAGTTTTATAGGAAATGATTGATTGAAATATATTTATATTTCTTTTGAAAATATATGACACAGTCTTCGGAAAAGTATTGATCCGTTTTTTTTGTAGACTTTTTGTTGAGTTATTAATATTTAAAGAAATTGATTCAAAACTAACTTTACTTTTCAATTATGATTTGATATTAGATTTTTCTAATGAAACTCAAGACCTCTTAGAGAATGTTTTCAAAGAAATTTGATTTGATTTTTGTATTTTTTATATGTATTATACATTTGATAGTATTTTTTCCGTTGAATTACTTGAATAGATTGTCTGAAACTTGAATTAACTTCTTAAGTATGTCTTGAGTTTTGACTGGAGTTTCCATTTTTTACTCTTGGTCTTACTCTTGGTTCTTTTAGAGCTTCAATAAATCTATATTTCATTTCGTAATCCCTTTATATGTCAGTCAGACATCTATTTAGAGCTCATCTTATGAATGAAAAATATGAAAAAATTGCAAATATTTTCTATCAATTTATTTGAGCCGCCGGTCCTTTTATTCGCTGATATATTCGATCACATATTTAGTACTCTTTTTGATTGAATTTTCTTCGTATTAATGACTTTGAATACGAATTTATTATATACGGCTTTGACTGTAGAGATTTAATATGGAAAGAGATTACTGTCTATTAATATTGAATATCAATAAATAATTGCAATACGTTTTTGATTTAGAGTCCAATCTATTAGTTTTACTCTCGTTTTCGTCGCCTATTTTTAGCCTAATATTCAAAGTAATAGATCCGAGGCTTAAGTCCTGAAGTTTTCGGAGTAATTAATAGTCAAAAGAGTTTGTATTTTACGTTAAAAACATTTGTCGGTTCCCTCTCTGCCAACACTTCTGCAATTTTGACAACTTTTAGGATTAGAGACACCTCTCGATGCTGTCTAATGTGCTGTGCGTTTCTGTCTCACTCTGTCTGATGGCCATAGAAAATGGGGAGTCATTCCCATTCCAGAGCTCTTGATTACTGGCATCCCTTCTGAAGTTTTTGATGAAAAAACACTTTTAATGATAATTAAAGCGATTTTCAGTTCCGAAGAAAACCTGTTATTAAAACTCAGTTATGTTTTGCTCGACTTTTGGCTAATTATTGATTATTTTTTTTTGTTCCGATCCTTTTTTGAACTTATTATCCGTTCGTTTCTTCAGTGTTGGCCTTAATGTTGGTTTTCATTTGGCCAGTAGTGGACAGCGGGAGGTATTGACCACATTATTAATGGTTTAGTGCCTCTCAAACAAAGTTTTTTCAAAGTGTCAAAAGTTTTTGTTTGTATTTGTTTTGTTGAATGTTTTGATAAATTTGAAGAAATGTCAATCAATTCTGTTGAGAATTATGAGGACATGTCTGATGACTCCCCCCCATAACCCCAGAACTGAACGTCTCTGTCATATATTATTTCACTGATTGAATCGATTTGTCGATCAAATAATGATTGGAATCGACTCTTGACTCTCGATATTATTCAACAGTGAAGTGAAAGACAAAAAAAAGTCAATCGACTAAACGCTGATAACTGAGAGAACTGTTAACTAATTATATATCTGTTTATATACTGTGCGATGAAAGTCAGTATTGAATGGCATTCGAAAGACAAAAACTTGTATTCATTCGTTGCACTCCTTTTCCCAATGTTTTTAGGCTTTCATTTAGTAGAACAGATGTACTGATTATTATGGCTTAAGCATAGCCTCGCTCTCTCTCCCTCTCCTTCCCTCCCTATCCCTCTCATTCATTTTTCTCAGCTGTAATTTTCTCTGCGTTTCACTGTTCCTGAGCTCTGGTACACTGACGGTGCAAATGCTGTTATAATATCAGACATTATTTTAGGGATCATTCAAATAATTCATATCGAGGGCCGGTATCTATCAGTTGGGGATATACCATATTTTGAGAGTCTTTTTCTCTCTTATGGCTCGCGATTAATGGCTTTTAAAATGTGTTTTAGTTTAGGGTTTGATTTGTTTTAATGTAAACTTATTTTTAGCTAATTATTAGCCATTCATTGAAAATAAGATAATTTATGTTTTAAATCTGATGGCAGTCCCCTCTGTCTGGCAGTGCAAAGATGTTTATTAAGTGGTGTGCTCTGAAAACATTGGCCGAAAAAAAAAATTATATGAATCATATGCCGACCTCTGAAAGTAAATTAGTTTGTCTCATATGGAAAGCCTTTTGTATACTATTTTGGTTACCAATAGTTATAGGAATTGCTAAAAGTCCTCTCATTCTGTGTGGCTATGACTGCATCGGCGGCGTTGTAGTCGTCGCTCATTTTGTTGTGTTATGTGTCGCTCCTGTTGTCTATGAGTTAGACTTCTTTGAGTGGTGTTCACTACGTTTATACGTTTCTCTCTCTGGTTATGGCTCTGCGTATAGTTTGAGAGCACAGTTCTGTTTATACTCGAGTCGAGTGTAGAAAAAGTTTTTCAGACCTTTTTATTTCCAGTTTGACAGTCAGTCAGTTCCCCAATCAGTGGATGACTTGACTCTTGCATGTATTGAATGCAAATTGTCTTCACTTCTTATAACTGCTTCGTTAGTATAATAAGTCTTCAGAAGATTTAACTGTTCTCTCGTTTCGTCGAATAATTCATTTGGTATTTTGAGACCAATTTTGGGCCAAATATTCAGTAATTTTCGTCAATTTGTTGTGCGATTTGATAAGAGATAAATATTTATGTATTCGTCCGTTGATTGACTGCACACAACAGACTGTATATTGTATTACAAAATATATATAAGTATTGGAAAAGTCTTCTCTGAAAGTGATGTTTATTTTGTTGAAAAGTCTACTCATAAATCGGATTCAAATGATATAAAAATTCCGGACATTTATTATTATTTTGTTATTCGTATCGCCAAACGGTGTCTGTTATGCATTTGTAATAGTCTTCTGATTTTTTTTTGTTATTCTGTGCTCTGATTTGGTTTGGGCTCAACATCTTAAATAACTCTGTCCTCACTAATCGAGACTCGAGTCAACACTTTTACCGCCAATTCTCTGGAAATTGAAGTAATTTTTTGCCTTTGGTTTTGAAATTGTGTTAATTGTTTTGGCAATGAATTGAATAACTCTTATAATAAAATTTTTTGCTCAATAAGTCTCTGCGATTGTGTTTGGCATCGGATCTGATTTTGTGCTGAGCTTTGATCGAAGACAACAAACTGTGCGATAACTGATTGATTCGACTCTGAATTGCTATGATTTTTCAATTGTGATTGAAATTTGATTTTCTTGTCAAACAGTAATCTTGTGTTCGGGTATTGGCACAGCTCTGGTGATTGTGCTGTGCAGTGGTAACAGCGCTGTCCTATCAGACCAAGAGTGCCGTTAACATTACACTGTTAAGTTTAATATCGAAATCAGTTGGGATGTGGCCATAACAGTGTTGACGCACTCACTGTATATCTGGCCTTCAGTTGTCGTGGATATCAATAGTAAAACACTAGTCGAGTGACTCTCTTCTAACTCTCTCTCCTTCTCTCTCTCCCCTCTCTCTCTCACTCTGTTTCAACTCTAAGCCAAAACTCGATTTTGCATTGAATACAGAGTTTTAAATTATTTTTTATTTTTGATTTCTCGCTGTCAGTCAGTCAGTGCTGTTCTTTCTGTTATTCTGTGTTTATCTCTCAATTCGTGTCCCGTTTTTGAGTTGAGTTTTCTATTTGAAACACTTTTACTCTCATAATAGTACTGTCCTATTGTTATAATACATTTTAGACCCCTTTAACTATTGATATATTTTTTTGATAAGTTTTATCCAATTCCTGTGTTTGTGTGCCGTTTAGTCTCTGGAACTCGTTTTATGTGCTGTTCTCTCAAAGAGTTCTCACTTTTCTGTCACTTTTCCAATGTTTTAGTGATTTTATGCCAAAATATTTATTAATTTTTTTGGCTTTTGTTGTCTTTATATTAAAAAACTAAAAGACATTTATAACTGAAATATGATTTTCAGTTGACATTCGTTTTCATCGTTTTTGTTGTATTAGAAATCAATCATTAAATTAGTGTTTTTGTGGTCTCTCTTAACAAATGATTAACGAAATTGTTTGTATCGTTTGTTGTGTTTTTGAACTCAAGTCTTGTTATTGATATTTGAGTTTTTAACTGATCCACTCTTTTGGATGAAGAGCGACAACTTGTCCTACAGTAAAATAGTTCAGCACTCGATAGCCTGTCCGACGACTCTTGTTATGAGTGCCCAAATGGAATACCATACGCACCACCATAATCACGGACAGCCCCCTATGCCTTCCGTAGCGGGTCAGGCCACCGGACAGAGCCGTCAAACGACTCGTCAGATCGTGGGCTCAAATCAAGGCCGACGTCCGCAACAACACAACCAAACAAATAATGTTTACAATAATCGACAAAATAAGGTAACCATCGCTCAGACCTCTATTATTATGAATTAAGAAAAAAAGTAGAGATTTTGTTTGGTTTCGGTATCGAATCGATTTGCACTCATTTTTCTCATCCCTTTGTTCGACATATTTGTCATAAAACTGTCGACTGATTTGAAATTGAATTTAAAAATTCTTAATATTTTTTTGTTATTTTTTGTATTTCGTTATATCGTTATCCAATTCAATAGATTTGTTGTCAAAAGAAATTTTTCAATATTTTTCTCGTCTCTCTTGTTATGCTGTTCTCAATGTCTATTCCTGTCATAAATGGCGGAATAAAACTACGAGGGAATACCAGTGGGAGTCGACTGTTAGCTAATTCATTCCCCTCCCTCTCCCTGTTCTCTCCCAGAATCCATGAGTTGTATGTATTATAATATATCAACGAATATATTAGTAATCAATAGTTTTTGAATTTATATTTCAAAAATGGATTCATATTTTTCATATATTTTTCTTATCATAACATTTAGTCTATTCTATCCAATGGTCTGTTGATATCTCAGATCAAATAAATGTGGAAATCAGTTGAATATGTTTTTGGTCTTTGACTCTACATTTACTGTCGCTATCCGTCTAATCATTATTCAAAAAAGTGATAAAATGTTTGTCATATAAATAAGAATATATGTGTTTTTTTTCTGGCTATACCTCTGAATTATAATTCAGTCCTCTCTCTGTATGGCTATCCGTTCCGTGACTTGTATTGAGTTCCGTCGATAGT
Source organism: Tectocepheus velatus (assembly GCA_034700625.1). Classification (NCBI taxonomy): domain Eukaryota; kingdom Metazoa; phylum Arthropoda; class Arachnida; order Sarcoptiformes; family Tectocepheidae; genus Tectocepheus; species Tectocepheus velatus. The sequence goes on along the minus strand of JAQIXV010000485.1, from coordinate 21,653 downwards.
ATTTGTGAGTCTTATTGGCTATAAAAGTATTGGCCATCTCTTGACGTCTTTAAATCTCTTGCGAAACAATTCATACGATTCTTCTGATTGTTCTGAAACTCGTTGTCATTGAGTTTAGGCTCTTATGGTGTGTTTCTTCTGTTCTCTCCCTTTCTCTCCCTTTCTCTCTGATTATTGATTGCAATTCAGAGTATGTTTTGATTTCCTGGAGATTCAAACGTCTAATCATTCGCTTTACTCGTCTTTTTTCTGATGCCTTTCCCTTTCGTTTCTATGTTTTAGCGAATAGTAAATATATTCCTCTCTTTTTTTTCGGTTACTTTTGCTTCTCTTCAGTACTTCATTGATATACACAAGGGATGTATGTCCTCTCCATCCACGACTACCCCCTGATTGCTATCGGATTTTTTACGGCATTAAAGATGAGTCATACGTTTGGGTTAATAGAGTTTTTCTGTTCAGAGTTTTGTGTGTTTTTGAATTTGAATGCGAAACGCCTCTTACCTGCCCTCCCAGTGTTGATAAATAGATGTTTACCCCCGCAGTATGTGAGCCATCGGTTCAATAGTATGCTATCATTCGGGGTTTCAGTGAATATACATTATATTTAATATCGATTTTTCACTACTTTTCATATTTCCATTCCTTCCGATCGTTGATTCAATTTATTTGATTTTAAACTATTTTTTCCCTTTTCTTCAAATTCTTCCAACAATTTCTTGAATACGTTTTTCTTCATCGAAATGACTGTCAGTTTTTAAAATTTTATTTTGATTTCTGATAGTTTGGCCTCAAATCAAATTTGAATCTACATTTGATTCGCTTTTATTTCTTGTTTTTCTCTTCGCTTCTCAAAACCAATAGTTTCGTTGTTTTCCTGTTTTTAATGTTATTATTATTTGAATATATTTTTTGCTACTTTTCTCTAATATTCGCAGATTTTTGTTGTTTTCCCACATATTTAGTGTTAAAAAACATTTGATTTTGAGTTTTGTTTTCAGGCTTTGATTTTATGCTTTTCTTCTGTCGTCCCATTTATTCCGTAATTAATTAATTGAACCGATTTTTTAGTTTATATTTTTTGTTGTTTCACTCAAAATCTAATCACTAATAATAGCCTTCGAAGCGAAGTTGTGATCAATTTTTTGTTGGGATTTCTGTTTTGGTTAACAGTTTTTTATTTTGCTTTTGATTTGTATCTGATTTTAATTTTTCAATAAAACAAAAAACTGTTTTTCGTTTGGAGACTACAATTAGTTTGTTTTATGCAGTTATTTGTGAACTGAACTATGGGTTAAATTGAGTGCTGTTTTTAGTCTTGTTTTATGAGTAGCTTTAATACAAATTTAATTTTAATGATTAGTTTACTGTTAAACGAGATAACGATTTTTTTGTCTCCATTTTTATATTCCGAGTGAATAGATTAGAGAGAAATGTTGTGTTGTTTTTCGTTAATAACATTACATTAGGAATCGTTTTTCTGGCGTTTATTTTACGCTATTTTATAGGCCTTTCGGGTCTGCAATGAAATGACTGTTTTTTGTATTTAATCAAAAAGCGAGTCATTCATTACTTAAGCGATTTATATATATTTTTGGTTCAGTTTTTTCAGCTCTGGTATGGCTTTTCGGTTAATTACATTATACTGTTTGCCATCAAAAATCAACTCTTTATATATGTTTTTCGCACAGTATTTGACTTTTTGTTGTTTTTTTTCGATGAAAAAAAGTTTGGCTTTCGTTTGGTTTGAGAGCCTGTGTTTGAAATCTCGTCGATCTTTGTGTTGATTTTTTTTTTGACTCTACTCTCGTTTGTGTACTCCGTATCAGATGTTTAATTGTGTGGCTTTTCTGTTGAGAATTAGCCAAGTGCATAATTTTTGAATTTAACCTTTTTCAATGGAAGCCGTGTATCTTTTTCAGCCTTGTTTCTGGGTAATTTAAATTTTTATTACGGTTATTACGCTCCAAGTGATTTTGTCCTAATCCTTGATTAATGGAAATTTTGATTGCTCATCCACTGAAAACAAGCTTGCTCATTTATCCAGTGACCGAGCAATTATTCAATTTGTCTTTTTCTTTCACATTATTCTGGTTTTCGTCTGGTTTTCCAATTTTGGCGTTTTTTCTCTCTATTGGCTATAATTCGTCTTTTATTTGGCTTTTTATTTGTAATTTTGAGGACTTTATCGTCCGTTCAGTTAATGATAATATTTTTTTCGGTCAGAAATTCTTTTATATGAAATTCTTTTGGAATTTATTCGGTTTTAACGCTTTTTTTAGTTGACTTCAAATGAATTTTGATATTTGCGTTCAATTGTGTTGTGTTTTATTACTTAATATTTAATCTGTTTTGTCGTTTTGACGACTGTTTTATTAATAGAGGTTAACGTATATAACGTCTTTTGATAGACGTCTTATCGCACATATTGTTTGAGTTTTGTTGCGATAATTATTTTTGTTTTAATATATTTTTCTCATTTGATTTATTTGTCTCACCGTTTTGACTGCATTCAGGGTCTTATAACTGTATTTTTATTGTGAGTTATGCTGTTTTTTATCCCATTTAACTGTCTTTCAAGTCATGATTGAAATTAGTTTCAAATGAATTTCTTTTTGAAGGTTGACTTCTCTCCCCCTCTGACTCCCCCTACTCTCAATGGTTACGTACTTTTTGAATTGGATTTTAATTTATAGCTCTTTTGTTATTTATTTTTTGAATTGAATTTTGTATTCAAATGTTTTTATTAGGATTTATGTGAAATAAAATCAAAACGAGTTAATGAATAATAAGTTTTTTGTTTTAATTTGATTCTCACTTTTGAATCGCTATTTAAAATGGGTTTTCTGTTGATTTGAATATAAATTATGAGAAATTTTCTTTAATTTAAAGGACAGCACAATAGAGTAGTTTTGTTTTAGAAGTAATTTTCTCATTGAATCTCATTTGTTGTCGAAAATCAATATTTGTATTTCATTTTTGATTATTTTATTTTGAAATTTTTGAAACAAGTTTTTGAATTTTATTTTCGTTTAATATTTGATTACATTTTTATTGCCTCAAAAAGTAAAGACATTTTCTATTTTAGTGATCTCTTTGTTTGAATAGTATTTGTCTCTGAATTAAATTGAATTTTATGGCAATCTTTTTGTCAAATGTTTAGCTGAGACTTAATCTCATTTTGTAATAAGATTTTCACATTTCTAAACACTTTTTGTTAATTGGATTCAAGTTTTGCTTTTGGAGTCGACTTTCTATAAACACTTTTCTCGGACTTCAGTGAAAAGGCTTTTTGAAACAAAACGTTAATTGCCTTCAAGTCTTATATTTCCCAATAATTTCTCTGATCTTAAAAAGTGTTTTAATCGTAATACCTGTGCTTTAATCGTAATACCTGTGCTTTGAATTAAGGAATAGATTTATAGCCAGAGCTCCGATGAAATTGGTTTTTGTATTTTCTCTTTTGATAGTATTATTTTTCCTTTCATTCCTTACGTCTATTACTCAATAATTTTCTTCAATTTTAGTGAATGTTATTTATATTTCGTTTTTCCTATTCGTCTATTATTTTGATTGTATTTCAAGACTCGTTTCATACGTTTGTATTACTTCTTATTTTATTTCTGATTCATTAGATTTCTTATGAAAAATGAGCTCAACTTTTAGGAAATTACGTCTAATAAAAGAAAAATAATCGAAATCTCTTATATAATATATATATCTCTTATATATTTTTCATCCATAAGTTAAGGAATATATTCTGTGCTCTCCTTTTCTTTGGTTATATTTATTCATATTTTGATTTACAATTTTGTTCTGTATTTTCGGGGATATAAATGTTTGAACTAACGTTGGATTTACTTTTATTAAGATTTTGTGTTATTTTTTGCTCAGAAGTAAATGTTTTCCTTTAATCTCAACTATTGATTGTTGTGTTAACTGGAGTCTATAGTTTGGTTACTGTCTGTTTAGTTGATTCTTGGTTAATCACCTGGATCTATTTTTAACCAGAGTAAAGGTATATTCTTATGAATAATATTTTATTATTTTTGTGTTTTTATTGCTCCAAATTGTTTATCGTCTGAATTATTGTCTGAAAAATTGGATGTAATTTATGTTTTCCATTGAAATGGAATTTATTGAAAGGATTCCGGACTTGTCTTTACTTCAAAAGGATTTGTTGTGTTTTTAATGTCAACTGATTTACAAGAATTTCATTACTGAGAAAAAGTTGAGTTTTTTGCATATTTTACTAATTTATATGTAAATCAAAATAAAATTTTTGGTGAATTAATATCCCTTTTCTCCGTTAAGTGTAATGAATGCCTGTATTTATTACAACTATTATTCTGAGCCAATGTTTAAACTGAATGTTTCTTATCACTGGAATTGGTATCGATTTTAGTTTCAGTTCATTAATTATACGGAAATTCTTTACGCGGCGATGAGTTGAATGACTTTCCCTTTTGGGAGTATTTTATGTATGTTTTCAAATCGATTTGAAAACATTTTTGACGCATAATTTAAATTGGATTTAATGTCCAAATAAATAGTAATTTAGTATTTTTTTACGTACAGTAAATGCGATACAAACTGCTAAGTATTGGTTTACTCCCTCTCCCTATCGCTTATGTAACCGTTCTTCTCGTCTCTTAGTGTTTGCTCTTATCTCTAATACAGTCGATTAAACTCAAACTCTGTTTGAATATCCATTTCTGTTGTCAATTATTGGGCAAAATTTTTTTTTATTGAATGCAATAATTTTTATGTATTTATTGTTTGAAGTATTTGAGTCATAGTTATCAAAGGAATGTCTTCTCTTTTCTTTTGTCTACATTTGCGGCTCTTTTCTGACAAATTGATATCTCATTCCTCTGGTCTATTAGCGAAGAGGAATGACCAGAGCCTAGGGCTCAGGGGGTAGTTGTTCCACAAGTTTAGTGAAATGAGATTTCCCTGATGGCTTTTTTTTATTGCTTGAACATTTCCCTAATGCTTGGACATCGAGATTCAGATTTTTGTTCTTGTTTTGGGATATTGTTTTTGTCTGACTTGTTGTCTGATATTTGAGTAAATCTCGTTTTGTTTTGCAATTGTTTATCATCAGATCTGTCGTCCCTTTTGTGTAATTGGTATTCACTTCTCTCATGATTTTAATGTTTGTTTTATTTTATACTCTTTTGTGTCTCTGACTCTATTGTCGACAATATTTTCCGCTCAGATGTTTGCCCTCAGAGACTGTGATATACCGATAGATAGATATAAATATTTTTTTTTGTGGAGACACTGTCGGAGAGAAATAGTCCGGAAAATTATTTTTCTTTTGAGACTTTTTCTATGTTTTTCTGTTCCCTCTTTCATCTGATGTCTTCCCCCAAAAGGATTTTTTATGCAATTATCTGACATTCACTTCGAGCTATAGTTTTGATATTATTCTTATATCAAACGATTATATGTTTTCTTTGATTTGTGTCTCGTTATATGTTTTTATACTCTCAGTGCTATTCTCCGATGTATTGATTGATTGTCTTATTTTCAGATATTTTTTGCCTATTTATTCATTTTTGACATATAATTGGATCTGATATTTGGGTCAAATACTAACTAATTAATCGATGTCTCGACTCTTTTTCCTGACCTTACACTCGATTAAAATGAGTATCAGTTTATGTTTTTCTAGTTTTGGGTTTTAATCTATTTTTTGCCATTAATTTGGTATTACTTCTACTCTGAATGAAATTAAAATTACTTTTTAGACTAATTTGAATCCTTAGCCAATGATTTGTTTTTTGTTTGAATCCTTATTCATGCCTTTGATTAGAGTTTTATTTTTGATTTCACTTTTGGCTTGAATTACATCATCTCGTCGTATGATATGGTCTTGAGTTTCGTCTGAAGTGATGCGAAAATTATTTATTCAGATTAAACCCAATTCTGTTCTTTGCGTTAAATATTTCTTTTGTATGTTTTTGTGATTCCCTTACAGCGAGATATGAGTGAGAGCTCAATGTCTTTCGGCTCCGACTTTAATTTCATCATTTCTGAGCGAGTAAATTCAATTTATTCCTCCTAGATTCTTTAGAGAGTGTGTTTGATCAGGTAGGTAGACGATAGGCCTGTCTCTGTGCTACCAGAATTGCGTTGATGGCGATGATAAATTCAGTCTCCTTAATTTTATTCTGGCCCTTTTTAATTGGGTGATTTGTTTTTAAACTCTTAAGGTAATTGAATTTGACTAGATTAATTGTCTTAATTAATAACTTGGTCTTATTTGAGCGAAATTCTTGGCTTTGTTTGGCTGTACGGTTGCCATGTTGATATTGATTTTTCTCGTTCGTCCCTAAATAGCCTTTTACGTGATTGTGTGGCCTTCGTAATGGTGACCACCCTGGTTACTCTAGTTTTGAATACTTCACTTGAAAATAGTAAATCTCTTGCCTTTCATTTCTTTCATATATTTTTTTGTGTATCAAATGAAATAAATCCCAAAAGTAATTCACTTCTGTTTAGTAATGGCTTTTTGTTTTACTCTATACTCGAGGTATAAATCGTATTTGAAAATCAAATTATAATTTTTTTTTCTCGTTGTTCTCTGGATGTAAGTCGGGTTCGTTTTTATGTTGTTCTGTCCCCCCCTCCCCCAGTGCTCTGAAACCGATACCACAGACTAATGACATGAAAAACAGAATAATTTATTGTTTTATTGGCCTTCGATTGGGTCCGACATTTAGGTTTTGGGTTAGATTTGACTTTTATTATACTTTTTAGGTTTGGCTTAAATGAGATTATTTTCTGTGCGTTATATTAGGAGTCGTTCCCTAAGAATGGGTTTTTTATTCAGAGAAAAGAAAAAATTGTTTTATATTTTCGTTTCTCTACTTTCGATCCGTTGTTCGACTTTTATATACATTTATATAGAGTTTTATTGAAGAGAATATCAGAATATTCTTTGCTTTGAATGCATTTGATGTTTGCCTTTCGGGTAATTAATTGTATATTTATTCAGATTTTACTGAATAATGTGTTAAATGTGTCGGTTTTGTGATGAAAATTGGATCAATTTTACTGTTTTGTTGGCTTATCATTAAAATCTGTTCATCACTTGATTTTTATCGAGCGTTAAATGAATTTTAGCGAAGCCTTCAGATCCGTTGGTATTGTGTTTTGGGGTTTCCTATTATTACTGTGTGTTTCAAATCAGATGAAAATCTGATGTTTCTATTGAATAGATTGTGTGTTAATTTAATTATCCGTTTGGTTTGGTTTTATTTTTAGATAATAATTGATTTTGTTTTTGGCCATAAATTTTTCAAATGATTTTCAATTTTTTTACTAACTTTTTGATAAACTTTTTTGTCTGTCTTTCAAATGTCATTGATTTTGTGTTTCCCTTAGAAATCGTTATGTATTTCATCCCTTTTTTGCTCAATTTTTTGTCATTTTTTTTTCTTAAACTTTTGATTCATTCTTGTCTTCAAAATGTCTCACAATTTCTTTACGTTATATTGAATTTCACATCAAAGGCACTGATTTTTTTTATATAACTGAATGCTATTATTAAATGAAAAATTTCTTAAAACTTTTTGCAGTGATCTCTCTCCCACTCTCTCCCCTCCCTCTCTCTAAATATCGCAAAATAATGAATGATTTTCGCGTAAACTCATGTTTTCCTATATTTTATTCATAAAACTTTTTCAGCAATTTTTGAGTTGATATTCACTTTTTTTTGTGATATTCTTTCGAAACCGAAATTTGAATTTAAAAGTCATGTCTTTTCCTATTGAAAGGAATTCTCTTGAAATTTGATTTTCCGTTTCATTTAATTTGTGAACTCTTCTCACAAATGCAAAGAAAAGTATAATTTTATTCTTATTTTTAGATATATTTCTCTCCAATATCTCTCGCATTGATATTTCATTTGTTATGCAAATTTCAATTGAGTTCAAAGCTTTCAAAGTAATTGTGAGACTTACCCGGCTTACAAATGCTATCATTATTCATGGCATTGATTCCGTGCCCTGAGTTTTAACTATGAATTCAATTATTTATTGATTAAAAATCGATATATTGATTGAAAAAGTTTTTTAACAGTTTTTGAGATCTGAGAAAACCTTTGTTTCTGATAAATGGCTTAAAAATGTTTTTTAACGTTAAATAATTTAATTCAGTAAAAAGTTTTTTCGTTGCCATCACTTACTGAAGGCTTTCATATGATTTTTGAATTCATTTAATAATAAGTTTTATTAATGCACTCAATATCTGAAGGATTTTTTGAATAATTCAATAATTTAATATAGAATTTGAATTTATTTCCCTGGTGATTGAATTTTGTCAGAATTTTAGCTAGAACATCTGAATTGATAATTGAGTCTCTTTTGCAACAAAAGAATAATTCATTTCTATCCTGTAATCCATAATTAATAACTCCAGCCAATAGGCTGTCAGTGTTTGGGTGGACCGACACTAATATCTGTTCTCTAGTTTTCAATTTTTTGTTGATTCGCTTCACTCTTTTTAACTGACTTTTGATTCATTGTCTCAAATATTGTTTTTTATTTACCGTTTGTTATATTTCTCTGAATTTCTGATCATTTGACTCAACTCTGGAAATGTTTTTTATATTTATCAAAGGTTTGAACGAAAAGATGGTTTCTCTGGGTTTTTATTATTGGTTTTCCGTTCCTTTCGTTTTGACCGACATTTTTATCGATCCTCTCATTTCTGTTAATGTAATTTTCATTAGCAGTCAATTCCATATCGTTTTTCATTTGATATTAATATTGATTTTGATTTTATTTTCGGCTTAACTCCGCTCTAAGACTGTCAGAGCTCTCGATGAGAGAAAACTAAGAAATTTGAATCATATGTGAAATTGTATTGAACTGACTGATGGTTTTGACATACAATCAGTCAATTGTTATCTAATACTTTCGATCGCAGTCTTCGCTCCACTTACTGATAGGTCTGCCAGTCGTATGGGTCAGGACCAGGTCTGGACCGGTATTTATTTACCCGTTGATTGAGTCCTGACTCTTAAATAAGTTGTGTTTTATTGAAACCTGAGCTCCAATATTGAGTTTGTGTTACATTCAGTGACATTCCAGGCATTCTCTCTCTCTCTCTCTCTCTCTCTCTCTCTCTCCACATTTTTAGTGAAATGTCTGAGAAAATCAATATTTTGTTTTTAGAAGAAAAATGTGTTTTAATTCTTGACATTTGAAATATTAGTTAAAATTTTTATATTTATTTCTGTTGTAATTGTTTTCTATTTATAATCCCTTTGTATTGGCTTTGAATATGTTGTCAACGTTTTGATATATTAAATAAGTTTAACAATAAGTTGAATAATAAGGGATCAAAAATTAATAATAAAAATCTTTGTCATTAAGTTAGAGCTCATCGTTCGGTATATAATATCCTATTTATTATGATATTTGATTTTACGACCTCTCAGTCGAGTACTGATCCTCTATTTAAGAGAAAATCAATACAATGTGTAATAGTCTGGTATTTATCCAATAATTTGATCTAAAAATTGTAGTCAACTCTCGTTTTGGTTGGTGTGGGTGTAGTTTGCAAATAGATTTGACTGTATTTTCATATTTTAAATCTTAATATGATTTGAATCTAAGATTTGTCTCAAAGTAAAAGTCTTTCATTTAATATATAAGACATTAATATATCAAATAGTTTTTGACTAAAATAAATCATAATTTTTTTGGCAAATCTTTTATCAGATATTTTCATATTTATAGTGAAGTTCTCTCTCGTCAGACATCTGTGCGAAACATTTGAGTATTTTATTTAATGATTTAATTTTGTGGCCCAAAATTGTTTTACTCTTTTCAATTGGTTTTTGTTAGCCTTTAGTATATAAACATAAACTGGTTTTCAATTACATTATAATTGTTGCGAATATCAATGTTTTTGTTTCTATCCATTTATATCTAATTCACTATAATCGTGATCATTAGAGTCACGAATAATTTTTTATATGAAAATTTATTAATAAAAAATTTTGTTTTAATCCTTTTGATGGACTATTTTGTTTGGAGAGTAGACTCTAATGAAAAATTGTTTTTAATGGTTGGGCTCTGAATATATGGAGTTTGCTTTGAATTTGTAATTTTAGTCTAATTTGTATTCCTTTTGGAAAAATTTACCTTTTGATGGATTATTTGAATTTCTAATTATTTGAGATTTAATTTTTCATTTTAAATGATTTGAATATTTCATTGGATTATAACTTTTTTCACTTTTTCAAGTATTTCTCAAGAATTGAGCTTAAGTTTGATTTTTTAGTTTTTTGTCTTTCAATTCATTTGTTATTGAGTTTCGAGTATTTTTCGTTTGAATTTATGATCATTTTTTCACTTCAAAACTATCCATCAATTACTGGATTTTCGTGTATTTTCCAAAAAATAATTCTTCTGATCGATTGATAGCTTAATCTCTACTTAAAGATGAAAAATATTTTATTCAAATTCTTATTGTATTTGAAAATCCGTAAAAATTGATGTAATTTTGGGTAAACTAATGGAAATTTTTTCGTCGAAACAAAAACTCAAATATTTATTTATAGATCAGTCGTTCCTTTCTATTGATTTATTTACAGTTTTCAGTTCTTAGCGTATAATTCAATTAGGTTTAGGTCTGAGCTCTCCATCGGGAAGTCTCACTGACAGTGCACTCATACCTCTCTTCCCATTCTCTGAATTTAATTTGTTTGGACAGACACTAGAGTTTTGACGAAAAGGATTTCTATCCGACTATTATTTCAAATCAATTTAGAAATTGTTTTGTTTTTTGTCTCATCTCTTGAGAAGTATTTTTCTTTATTTTATTCAAATCTTATTGTATTTTAATGTTTGAGAAAATCTTTTTCTCCGTTTATTCTTCGAGTTATCGTATTTTAAATCATATTTTTATTCTTTAATTTCATTTTTAGTATTTGTCTGAAGTGTTTGCGATTGTCTTTAAGAGAGAAGAGAAGGACTCGTATAACAAATATATGGCTTTTGTATTGAAAGACATTCTTCTGCCAATTGTACCCTATTTTTGAACATTTGATTATCATTTGTCTTAAGAATGTCTGCCATTAAGTGTCGTTGAGTTCACTGTATTTTCAATTGAATTGATTTTTTGTTTATCTCTTCCATTAACTGATTGTTTGGTTTTCGGGTTTTATTTAAAATTAATTCAATTTATTGTCTTTTCTTTGAATTTAATTTTTGATGTCTTTCCTCTCAAAGGGTTATCAAAGTTCTCGAATGCCGGCCTCATCGCCGCCGGTGTCGACCGCCAGCACCGGTGGCTCATCGCAGACCGCATCCAATGGCTCTGCCAGTGCTTCGAGCAGTGGTTCGGCCAACTCTGGCGGCACCGGTAATGGGAACGTTTCGGGTAATGCGAACGCAGCGAATGGCAACTCATCCCTCGCCGAACAGTTAAGCAAAACAAATCTGTATATTAGAGGTCTGACTCCAACCACAACCGATAAAGACTTATACGCTCTTTGCTCGCCGTAAGTGCTGTTCCTTTCATTAAGATATCATTTGACTAATTATAAGTCAATTTCTTGTAATTTGACTCTAAATTAAATATTTGTTTTTGTTTGCCTTCCCTTTCCTTTCATCAAATCCTCGGATGTATTTCCTATTGGTTTTGAACTCCGGACTCAAACCGATGTATGACTTAATAACAGTTATGGGACTATTATATCGACGAAAGCCATTCTCGACAAGAATACTAATAAGTGTAAAGGTTTGTGGCCTTCAATAGGCTTTCCATTTGTTTTGTTAATTATGTTTTTAGTTTCGTAAGGAATACATTTCGAGAGTTTAATAATATTTTTGTTTTTATTTTAATTAGTTTTTAGTCTTTTTTTTCTTTTAATTTAGTTTTTGATAAGATTTGCATAACTTTTGAGTTTCTAAGGATTTATATCTCAGTTTAGATCTAAAGAATGGGTTTTAGGAATACCCCAAGAGTTTGAAGTTATGATAATTTGCATTTTTTAGAAAGGTTTTAGCTTGGTTAAATGTTTTAGCAAGGGTTTTCTTTGAGGGTTATTTACGAGAGGTTTAAGTGGATAATATTTTTAGGTTTTTATTTGATTTTGTTAACTATTTATTGGGTTTTGATTTTGAAATTTGTGTTCCGGTGTTTAGGTTACGGTTTCGTTGACTTTGAATCTCCGATCGCAGCGGAAAACGCGGTGAAGAACCTTCAGACCCAAGGAGTTCAGGCACAGATGGCTAAGGTTTGCACTACATTTCACATCCCATTCCCAAAAACACTTTGTTTTTTCAGACCAAACATTTTCATTGTTTGTGTCTTAATATGGATTCAATTCAATAGTATTTTTTTTTTATTCCCTTTATTTTTGAATCTCAAACTAAATAATCGATTTTTCAGAGTCTCTCTTCTCTGAGTGGAAAAGGTTTTACTCCTTTTTCTATTGAGAATTACCTCAACTTTTTTTTTGTAGAGATTTTATTCTTGACGTAAATATCTCCCAATATTTTTACCGTTTTATTGCTTTTTTGAAGCGATTATATGATTCTTGGGTTTAATCTATTTCTTTGTTTTCGCTCAAAATTGAAACACATTTTCAAAATTCGTGTCTCTTTTTAAGTGTTTTATTGAAAAATATTTCGCTTATTATTCGTCAAAAAGTTTTGTGTTGTTATTTATTTTTAATGCTTTCGACTCAGGGATGGCCATCAAACAGGGAATACCACTCCTTTTTCAGATTAAATAATTGATTTTTAAAAATTCTGAGTCTAATTGATTTGATGAACGGATGGCCAGGGATTTCAATAGAACAACATACATGACCCTGGCCATCCGAATCCAATGGTCACCCTGAGGCTGTTCAATAATTAAACAAAAACTTAAATGTATCTTGATAAATTTTATTCAAACTATATTTTTTGTCTCTCTCTCTTTTCTCTCTCCGACATATTATTCTGTTCTCCATTGAAAACATATCTCTGTTCTCTTCAAAACCACTCCAACAGTGCACAGACACCAATCGGAACAAAATCTCTTCCCCGCAAACAAACAAATTGGTGAGGCTTTAAGTATAAGACAAAAAACACATAAATTCGTTGCAAAAAACACCACTTTTTTAGTTAACAATTGGTTTTCTTAACTGAAAAACAGTTTTTAGTATTTATTCGTTGTTTTCGTTAAAATTAGTTTTATTTTTGTTTTTTAATATTCATTCGGTTTTAACGTTATTTTGCGTGAATTTCTCTTAACTGAGTCCTCTTTTTGGTCCAATTTTTTTCATTTTACACTATTTTATGCATTTATTCCAAAGCATGAGTTTTATGAACATTTTTTTTGATGAATTAAATTATATTTTCTTTCGTCGTTTTGAATGAAAAATCGTATGAATAGAGTGTCTCCGAAATAGCTTTTCTTTTGGTCCTTTGAAATATATCTCATTATTTATGGCGAGTCTATCGGGGATTCCGAAGAATTTTCGTTAGATATTCATAACTTTGATCATAATTTTGGGGAACTTTCATAACCTTAATGTTTGAAACGCTTTTTAATCAATATTTGAGTTTATAATGAAATAAAAATTTGTGTTCAAAAAAGTTTTTATTAGTTTTTAATCCCAAAGGAATTTGTTTTTAATTAGGAATTCCTCCGATTATTAGTATGAAAAACAGGTGCTGTTTAGGGCTCTTATGGGGAAAGTGTTGTTATATTAAAGGGGTTTCCATTCTATGGTTGGTGAGTTTAAAATGAGCTAGATTGATTTTGGTAACTTATGATTTAATTTTGCGGTCCGTTAGGTTTTTCGCCTAAAATTCATCCAAATAATAGGTCTTTCGGAGGAAATATTGTCTTCAATTTCTGGAATGAGTTTTCACTTCTCATTAATTTTTCAATTTTCAGTCGTTTAACGGCTGACACGCCTTTGAATCCAATGGAAAGTATTTTTTTTTGGTTAAGTTTTGTTCTCTCATTAGACACTCTCTTTGGTCACGATTTTTCATTCATTGTATTAATAATTAACATTGAATTTGGAATAATATTTAAATTTTTTTTTCTTTTGTAATAATTATTTTTTTTAACACCTTTTGTATCGTATTTTTTTAGTTAAGCACTTATTTTACTGTTTTATGAATTTTTTGATTGAAATTAATGGTAATAATTAATTGGCGTTTTTAACTGACTCCTATCCTTACCTTACCCGGTGCTATAGCAACAAGAACAGGACCCAACGAATTTGTATATCGCAAACCTTCCGCCATACATGACAGAAACGGAACTGGAATCAATGCTCGCCCCCTATGGCACAGTCATATCGACCAGAATCCTTAGAGATGCCAATATGCAGCCCCGGGGCGTCGGATTCGCCAGGTTTGTCATCCACTCTCCTATACACTCCTCTCCCTCTCTCTCTAACTCTCTGTTCATTAGACCTCTTTCTGATGACTTCATTGTATGAGTCTTTTGATCTGTTTTTCTATGATTTTGTTTACAAATAAGGCGTTAATTAAATTTCTATCGATTTTCTGTCGTTTTTCACTCAATTTTTTTGTTTGTTTTGTTTGCCTTCACTTAATTTTAAGTGAATTTTCATTTTATTTCAATTTTTTTCTCGTTTATCGAAAGTCTTAGAAAGTTTTCTGTAGTTTTTTTACTACTTTTTAGGCTTTTCTCTTACGTTGAATGGCTTTCCTTCTTATGAATAGTTAACTGTTTTTCTCTTTTTATATCATCAGATAATATGAGAAGTGATTTAATCAGAGTTTGTAAGACCCCATCCTTTTGTATCTACTGATCCCTTCCTTTATGTTAATCTTATTTATATTAGAATTGTCTTTACTTTACTTCCATTCAATACATTCGTTATTCTGTGCTATCGTTTTGAGTGTAATTCTCTGTACAACTGATTCACTTAATTCTGAACTAAATTCCCATTTTTGTGATACCATTGGTGTAGCGGTTCCTATGGAGTCGAGCCAATGGCCAAAACTATTGCTTGAAATTAACACATTTTTATTGTATTCATGACTTAGTGTTCAGTATTTTGTTTATCGAATCAAACACTTCGTTAAATTGGATTCGAGTCTTGAATTTGTTCTGACAATTGTGTTATACATTTAGCCCCTCTTCTAATCCTTAATTGTGTTGACCCACAGAATGGAGAGCAAAGAGAAATGCGAGTCAATCATCACTATATTCAATGGTAAGCTACTGCCGAGTTGTAAGGAGGCCCTCCTCGTCAAGTTCGCAGACGGAGGCAATAAAAAGAAGAACCAATTTAAAGGACAGGACTCGCGCTGGAGAGACGGAGACGTAAGTCTTTTCAACCTTTCCCTCATTTGTCTGACCCCTTCCTTTAGCTGTTTATTCTGTTTGTAATTCATTTGACATTTATTTGTCTTTTGCTGTGAATTAATACACTTTTGGCTCCGATTTTATGACTCTTTTGTTTGAACTATAAATAGCCGTTAAATACAATTAGTTTTTCTACTCTTTATTTATTGATTTTTTTAGCTCCGGGTTCTATTCGCCTGTGCTTTTAGTTCCTGAAAATCTCGCTATCAATTCATTAGCCGTTTTTTTGTCGTAATTTTGATTATTTTTATCCGAGTTTTCAGTTTTAGCGTTAAATTAATTAAAAGCTTTCATTTGTTTCGGATTTTTATTCTGATTTTCTGGCATTTGATTAGTATTTCACTGAATTAGTGTTTGAGTCACGCCTTACGTATGGCTTCCCATTTGATGATAAATTTGTTGTGAAAAGCGATTCACTATTTCTGTAATTAATTTTGTTTTTCATTTAAAAAGTCTCTTCAAATGGCTTACGATTCGTCGACGATATCACAGAACGGAGTGACCACTCAATTGATGCCATCAGCGATGAGTCAATACCAAAGAACTTACTCGACTCCGGTGTCGGCGTCGTATCCACAGCTGCAGACGAGCGCATGGATGCACCCGCAGGCGGCCACTCAGTACATCGTTCAGCCGCACGCCATGGCGCAGATGATCCCCTCCGGTCTCGACCCGAATACGCTTCACTTCAGTACTCTTATGCCTCAACTGACGGCACAGATGTCGCAAATCCAGTTGTCGGGCGTTTCCGGCGCTTCGGTCAGTCCTCTACTCTGACAGAAAAACAGATTGAATTTAGAGTCGATTCTTAGTTTCTAATTCTTGCGAATCTTAGATTTATTTGAATGAACCTTGCTCAAATCTGGGAATTACCAACATTAAATTGGTTTGAGCTCTTGATAGCTCTCTTATCAGTACTTCTTCTCGATATCTCTGGGATCGGGTCTACTATTGAATGAAAAATTTAATTACTTTAAGAGCTCTTTCTGTTCATTGATTTGTAATTTTGTTTGTAAGTAGAGTACGAATAGAGTACATCTCTGTTATCTTGGTAATTACCTTGGTCGTTAGATTAGCTAGCTTATTTTTTCGATCCACTTTTTTTAATGGTTTACTAATTATTTAATCGATATTCGCGTCATTTGATTCACATTTTTATTACTATTTTTAGTTTGAATTCCCTTTGAATTGAGTTTTAGTGAACTTTTTGTATCGATTTCTTGTGAGATATGTTTTATCCGGAGTTTGTGTTTCGACTCAATTCTCGAACTGTTTTTTGTCTAATTTGTTGATTAATATTAATTTGTATTCTTCTTCTATTGCGGGAACACCACCAGTACGTGACGGGCAATCCTCATGCATACGGAGCACAGACTCTATACACACCGCAGTTAATACAAACTGTTCCACTCGGAGGAGATGTAAGTCCTTTTTCTAAAACATTTATCACTTGTTTTGGTTAACTTATATCCTTTGCCTTCGATTGTTGGCCACAAGAAATGCCTATCCCTTTGGCAAATGAAAGGCAATGAGTGTTTGAGCGAAAAACTCAATTAATTTTTGTCTTTCTTTGGTGTGAAAAGAGGTTTGCCATCGATTTAACACATCTTTTCTGTTGAATGAGTTGTTGTTCGGAGTAAAGGGGAACCGCTTTCAGACCATTAGTTGTCCCAAACTTTTGACAAATAGATCCCTTTCTTCTGAGCGTTTCATTTGTTGTTAAATCAATTTATGATTTATTGGTTTTCATTATTAATTGTGTTTTTCCTTATGATTTGTAGGACCCGTCGAATCCGACCCATTCGGTCAGTAGTGGCAGCGCTTCGGGCGAAGACCAGCACTCGTTTCAAATGTACAATCAGTCAAAATGAGGATTACTTTTAAAATTATGTGTATTTTAACGTTTAGTTTAAATTGATTTACATTTGAATTGAGATATTTTTTTGTTTAATTTGCGGTCCATTTGAAGTCAAAAGTGTTTTTAATTATTTTTTTAAACAAAAAGCAAAAAAGTATTAATAATTAGTTAATAATTATTGATAACTGTCTCCGAAGTTGACACCAATGGTCACGTGTTTTACCTCATCATGAATTTTATGCGATTTTTTTTAATATAAAGTTTTCCTCCAATTTATTTGTTTTCTTCGGTTCTATTCAATGATTTTTATGTTTGAGTCAACTCTGAGGGGAAAGACTCCCGTTTTGTCGATGAAAAAGCGAGACTCTCACTGACTTTCGTTAAGACATTTTTTTTAAATCATCGAATCATTCGTTAAATTCATTGATTAAGTGATTGATTGAAATGAAGTTTTTTTTAAACTAATAATTATTGACTTTTCACTGATTTTCTCCGAAAATCATTGTCTTCTCAAATGCTTTGCTTTAGTTTTTGTGTTTAATTGGTAACCGATTTGGAGAATCAGTGAACAAAAAGTGTGTTTTCTCTCTGCAAACCATTTTTTAGTGTCATTTGTTTTGTGTGTTTTGATGTCATTTTAAAAGCGAATCATTTGAAGAGAGAGTTCCAGAAGACCAGAAGAATGACTTTTATCATCAATAGATCCATTGGTTTCGACTAAGAATAGATGTTTTTGTGTCTATAAACCAACCGATTGTCAGCCAATTGTACGTAACATTTGTCTCCACTCTCTCTGTCTTCTGGATTGGATCCAAAGTAATGGCAAAAATGTTTTAACCGAAAGACTTGTTTCCCTATTAAGTGGAGAACAAATTGATTTCGTTTTAACTTTTGTTTTGTCAAAAACTTTTCTCATCTGAATGTCTGAAAGACAAGTGTCTGAGCGCTTGTTGTCGTCAGTGCTGTTCTCAAATGACTGCCAAATAATATATAAATTATTGTTTGAATTTCAGACTAAAAACAATTTTAAAGGATTTGTATAAAAAAAACTGATAACGAAAAGCACTTCTCCTCCTCTGCAGAGAAGGGGAGACCTACTCATCATTTGAAGAGAAGACTCATCTGAAGAATTGTCTCATTATTATTGTTGAACATTAATGTTCCCATCGATTCGCGAAGACATCACTCATTTTGGATCAAATTTCATCTGAAAAGAAGAAGTCATTTGTTTTTTCTCTCAAAAAAATCTCTCTTCCATTGGATTCACGAATGAATGAAATGTTTTTATTTAAAACAAAACTTATTGTCAAAAACTAATCATTAAATCTCATCAAAAGACACGAAAAAACACTCAAATTATTGTAATTGTCATTAGATTTAGGCTTTTATTTGAGAATCGATTCGTTATTAAGAAAATCATTTGAAAGAAAACATTGAAAACAAATTCCAAACAATTGTAAGAAATATCTATTTTCGGGACTTTTTATAGATAACAGACTTAACGTGTCTTAACACAAGTCTTGTTGTTATTTGTCTTTAAAACTATTGATGAAAATAATTGGTAACAAATGAAACACAGAGAACCGTCTTTCCTCTCATTTTGTATGTAATACTTGTGAAGAAAAAAATCTATTGAAATGTTATTTAAGTCTAAATAATAATTATTATAATTGGGATTTACATCAAACAAAATCAAATTTGATAACACCGTTAGCTGTAGGCGCTCTAAAAACTAAAGGTCTTCCCGTTTTGAATACATAAATATGAGTCTCTCTTTTTCTAAGCGATTAAAATCTTTTTTAAAAACGCTTTTAATCTGTAATTAATTAGCCGTTTGTTAACTAAGAGTTTTAGTTAATTATTGTGTGAAATAACTTTTGGTTATTATTGTTTAACAACTGATTTAAGACATTGTCTTCAATGCTCAGGACATTCAACGATACTATTAATGAGTTGTCATCTCTTCTAACGATTAGCTCTCGTTTTAGGTATTGTTTTCTCTAAGAAGTATTGGTCCCAAAAAACCATTGATAGTATTGTCCGTCGATTTGTCTCTATTTTATCTATAAATAGCAGTCATTGCAAGTGTTTCGCAATTTTTCGACTCTATCCTTCCCTTTCTATTAAAAAACTCTCCAGGTATTCTCGAAATTTGCATGTTCATCTCTTTTCAACAACTATTCAGAATATTCTCTATTTTAATCTCTTTTTCTATATATTTGTTGTGCTATTTATAGTGCCTTCTAATTGAGAAAAAAAAACAATAAAATACTGGTAAGGGTGGGCCCGACACCCGGTGCCCATCCAGCGATCACTTGCCTCTTTTGATAAATGTTTAAACCATTTCGACGAACTTCAGGGCAAAATAATTAACAAATTTACTCATTTTTCTTCCAAATTCTTGTTCTGAAATAAAAGACATTTTTCTTCATTAGAATTGTTATCAAAAGAGAATTCATTGCATCAGTCGATAGGCTCTTAGTTTTTAGCATTGATTAGGAGTTCCACTAATTTTTCTGTCGTTTTTTATGACAAGCCTTTGGATTATTGAATAAAAACTTTAGATTTATTTTTTCTAATCAATTGAAATGAGATTTTTTGCTAAAAAAGATATTTAATCGAAATCTAAAAAACTTGTTGAAGACCTACAGCTGACGGATGTGTTTCACTCCTTAAGACTTATTGATTGTATGAATAAACCAATGGTTGAACTGATTATAAGGTTTTTTTTGAATTGAATGAAACAATTGATTGTCAAAAAACGTTTTGACTGATCGCCAGACAAATCGACTAAATTATATACCACTCCGAGAGTCAGAGACTAATGTTTTTCTCACATTTATCTATGATTTGGACAAAAGACAAGCAAATTGTGATATAATTATAATTCAATTGTAATTAATATAAGACTTCTTTCTCTTCTGTAAAACATTTCATTCCATTCATTAGTTTTTTCCTTTTCTTAAGAGTTGTCTCCAAATCCGAGGGAATCAATGTTTACATCAGTTTTATTGAAATAGTTTTTATGATTTATTTTCTTATTTGAAAATATATTTGAGAAACGCATTAATGAATTAAAAATATCAATCGATTTGTTTGAATGTTTGAAAAGTTTTTTCTGAGATTTTAGTTTTGAACAAATTATTAGAGAAATTCAAAGAAATTATTAATAGATTTCTGATATCTTATAGATTTTTGAACTGAAAAAACAGTTTATTTATTGTAATTAAAGTTTGATTTTCTTTTTTCCACTCATTTTAAGTGAGTTTTTTTACATCAAATTCAAAACTTTGTGTACTTTTCCTTACATTCCGTTTTGAAGAACTTTTTTCGAGGCCTCAAAAATGACCTGTCGTTTAATGGAATTGAGTTTATATAATGAATTAATTTTTAGTCCAATTCTTAGTTTAATTACTTTATTAATATTTATTTTGAAGAAAAGATGATTCGTTTGATTCGATGTTTTGTTTCAAAAGATATTTTGCTTTTATATGAAGAAAATAATTCAAATAATTGTATAAAAAAGTGAAAAACTGATTGTCATTAGAGTTGATTAGAATTGAGAAACAATTTTCGAGAAAAACAAAAACAAAAAAATCGCTTAAAATCTAAAACTTTTTGCCCAAAAAATTGTGTGAATTATTTGTTTCTAATTATTGATGAAATGAATCGCATTTTTCTATTGTGAATATGAAAACACATTTCTCTCACCATTTGTTTGCTTTAATTTAAACATTAATTTAAACATTAATTTAAACATTAATTTAATTTATGTTTAAACAAAACATTTCAAACAATTCTTAGGATTTATTTGAAAACAAATACACAAACACTACATATAAGAGACAAAACCATTAGTTTATTAGAGAAACTGATTATTGAATTAATTTTTGAGGAAAAAAGTGCTAAAAAAGTCCCCAAAAAACAAATCATAAGATTAGTCGAAGAGTTTATGTGAAGACAAAGAGTTTGGTCTTATCATCAGAAGCCGTCCTCTCAGTTCACATTTATAGCGGATTTAGACTAAAATTTTTGCGAAACAACTGTTTTTTGGAAGACTTTTTGCGGGGAAAAGCCTTTTCCGGAGCTTTTTGTCGGAGGCCTTCCCCTCTATCTGTTCATCAAAAAAGACTAAATAAATTGTGACTCGAATTGTGTTTTAGTTTTTATTTTTCATCAGATCTTCTTCTCATCACATCTTCTGTTTGTTTGTGTGATTCAAATGGTTTTTAAATTTAATGTAAACTTTTGAAAAAAAATAGTTATAATTAAAACACATAAACAAAACTCATCCGAAATGTTTTATTTCGAAGAAATTCATTCACAACTTCTCTGAGAAAACGCCTGAAAAAAGACATATTTCACGAAACATAACACAAAACCCATCGATAATTATATGAGAATTAAAAAGTAATTCTGTTTTTTGTCA